>JACEEZ010012905.1:0-2500 GCA_016584305.1 Chionoecetes opilio
GGGGAGGGGTACTAAAGGGAGAGAGGAGGAAATGAGGAGGAGCGAGAGAGGAGAGAGTTTGTGATGTTGATTTTTTGTCATTTATGATTTGTTGGTGTGTTATTGTGGAGTTCAGAAATGAGTTATGGTAGTTTTTTTCTCTTTTTTTCTCTCTCTCTCTCTCTCTCTCTCTCTCTCTCTCTCTCTCTCTCTCCTCTCTCCTTTTCTCTCTCTCTCTCTCTCTTCCTCTCTCTCTCTCTCTCTCTCTCTGGGTATGTGTGTGTGTGTGTATTTTATTTTTGCACATGTATTGAGTGAAAACAAGATAGAAATGAAGAAGGGAATATATAAGAAAGATAATACGAGATTAAATATGAAATGAATAATGATGGAGAGAGAGGAGATATGAATAATGACTAGAAAGAAGAAGAAGAAAAAAGAAAGAAAGCATGATGAAGACAGGATCAGAGTAAAAAAACCACTCAGAAAACAGAGACGAATAACACAGATTCAACAGAGTAATTATAACAAGGAGGAAGAAAATAAGTGGCGACATCAAAGAAGCGAGATAATGGAAAGACAAACTAACCAAGAGCACAACAAATCATGCTCCTAAAATCACATCCTTGCGTCATTCCCTTCCCCACTATCCTTCACTTTCACCCCTCAAATAGATAGTTCTTCCTTGCATCCTTCCTCTTTCTCCCTTTATATTTTTTCTACTTTCTATCTTCTGCATTTATCTTTTTCCCTTTATATTTTTTTCTACTTTCTATCTTCTGCATTTCCCCGTCCTCCTGCCGCCCCTGTCCCTCCCACCCCCTGCCCCTCGCCCTCCTGCCGCCCCTGTCCCTCCCACCCCCTGCCCCTCGCCCTCCTGCCGCCCCTGTCCCTCCCACCCCCTGCCCCTCGCCCCCCTGCCCCCCTGCCCCCCCACAGGTCAAGCAAACGCGTAATAACTCTTCGATGCAAACACTAGAAATCGAAAGCCGGCGTTCTCGACTCCTCTACCGGTGCGATAAAACAAAATGAAATCGACAAAAGAAGACGATAAAAAAAGGGGTTTGGCGAGGAAGGAGAAGCGAAAGGAAGGGAGGGGGGCGATAGTACGAAGAAGGAAGGGAGAGTAAAGGAAGGGAGGGAGGATGAAAAAACTAGGTGGGGAAAAAAAAGGCAGATAGAAGAAATGGGTTGGGTCGATTTAATGTCATGATAAGAGTATGTGGCAACGTGGAAGAAAAAACTACTGTGAATATCCTGTTGGTGGTGGTGATGGTGGTGGTGGTTGTGGCGGTAGTAGTGGTGGTGGTGGCGGTAGTAGTGGTGGTGGTGGCGGTGGTGGTGGTGGTGGTTGTGGCGGTAGTAGTGGTGGTGGTGGTGGTGTTTCATACTTTTCTGCTTCTCTTTTTTTCTTTTTTTTACTTTCTTCTCCATCTTCCCATATTATTATTTTCTTTTTCATATTTTTCCATCATCTGTTTCATCATTACCATCGTCTTTCTTCACGTATGCATCTTTTCTTTTTTTCTATTTAGATTTTTATTTGTATCATTGTATTATCATCATTGTTGTCATTATTAGCATCATTGTTGTTATTATTTACAAGAACCATTCGTGTTATCAACGGTACGTGTTTAGAATATTATTTCGCCTTTAATAATTGCTTTGTGTGTGTGTGTGTGTGTGTTTGTGTTTGTGTGAATTAATAAATGAATGAGTGTGTGTGTGTGTGTGTGTGTGTGTGTGTGTGTGTGTGTGTGTGTATCTCTATGCGTGTGTGTGTGTGTATGTGTGTGTGTGCTTTCAGTTGTCAATCATGCCTCTGTTACCGAGACTCTCCTTTCATAACATCATATCTGCAAGTCGACAACATTATCTTTTACATTCACAACATTTAAAGCAATATATAAATACGTCTTACTTTGCTCCATTACTTTCTAACCTCACTACCTCACGTGAAGTCATTTTGCGTGACAGTAATTCGCTGCTTTTTGTTATAGCCTTACAGGATAATAACTCTGAGCATTATCTCTGTAACATAAAAGAAAATGGGAAATGAATTATATAGAAAATTATTCTTGCTGATTTTAATTCTTTATATTTTTGTTTGTACTAGTAATAGAAAGAAACACTGGACCAAGAATGTAAATGAAACGTAACTTGGCGTCTGTGTATGTAAAGTATATAGTAAAGAATGTGGATGTAGGACTAGGAAATATGTGTCTGTGTGTGTGTGTGGTGTTTGTAGTGTGTGTGTGTGTGTGTGTTGTGTGTGTGTGTGTGGTGTGTGTGTGTGTGTGTGTGTGTGTTTACCTAATTGTGTTTTATAGGGCCTGAGCTACATTCGTGTGGTCCAGTCTCCGTACCTACATTTATCCAGTCTTTCCTTCATGTGTGTGTGTGTATGTGTGTGTGTGTGTCTGTGTGTGTGTGTATGCATGTATGTGTGTGTGTGTGTCCGTCAAGCATCACGTGGGAGAAACGCATCAGCATAAAGTGGAATAACTGCAATGAGTCACGA
>JACEEZ010012905.1:7500-22500 GCA_016584305.1 Chionoecetes opilio
ACACACACACACACACACACACCAACACACACACCCCAACCACACACACCACACACACACACACCCCCACACACACCACCACACACAAACCACACCACACACACACAACCACACACACACACACAACACACCACAAAAACACAACAACACACACACACACACACACACACACACCCCCAACACCACACACACACACACACACACACACACACAACACACACACACAACACACCACACACACAAAACCCCCACACACACACCACCCACACAAAACACACACCAACACACACACACCACACCACCCACACACACACCACACACACCCCCACACACACACACACACACACACACAACCCACACACACACACACACACAAAAACACCCCCACACACAAAACACACACCCCACACCCCAAAAACACACACACACACACACCCCACACACCACACACACACACCCCACACACCACACAAAACACACCCACACACACACACACACACAACACAAAACCACCACACACACACACCCCCACACAAAACCACACCCCAAAACCCAACACACACACACAACACCCCACAACACCCCACACCCCAAACACACAACACACAAACACACCCCACACACACACACACACACCCACACACACACACACACCCACACACACACACACACAAAACACACCCACCACACACACAAAACACACACACACAAACACACAACAAAACCACACACCACACACCACACACCCCACACACATATATTAATACCTCTGTCACGCATCTTGCCTTCACGACACTTAGATCACACAAAGTATCTCTTATCGCTTTGCTTCGTTCAGTTTTCATAAAGCTCCCTCTATAGAGTAAGTTATAGTAATTATAGGTAAATTATATAGGTAATGTAAAATATGATATAATATAACATAGCAATAGTAATAAAAATAGTAATAATGATAATGATAGTATTAATAACAAAAGAAATAAAAATAGTAATAATAATAATAATAATAATAGTATTAACCCCTTGAGACCCAGAACGTAATATCCATTGCAAATTGTGTATCATTAGACTATTTTTAGCGACTATAAGCAATATTTTAATAGCTATGACCTGTTTTTAGTATCCTTACCACTAACTAATTTGGTATATTCATTTACTTTTCGTAATTTCATGGCTAACAACAGACGATCTTTATAGCAAATGAAAGATCTGGGTGTGAACGGGTTAATAACAACAATGATAATTTTATAATGATGATAATGATATTGATGATGATAATGATGGCAAACATGTTCTTGAATCAACACACGATCGCCTCTCCTCTTTAATTATCACGTGTCCATAAAGTCGCAGCTTTTCCGCGTATTATAAACATGTGCCTCAACGATACGTAGTGTTCTATATTTACACATGACAATGGTACAAAATGAAAATACATCGAACTCACTGAAGCACATTGTCTGCTTAGTACATCAACTTAGCTTATGGAAAATATGCATAAGTATAGGAGGAGTTGGAGGGAAAAAAGAGGAGAAGAAAACAGAGATAGAGAAGAAAAGACATACGAAATATACTCCCCCCCCCCATAAGAAAATTGTAATAATTCTACATACCAATATTAAAGGAGGAATTAGAAGGGAAAAAGGAGGAGGAAAACACAGGGAAAGAAGAAGGTAGGACAGAAGGTAAGGGACAGAAGGAGGACAGATGGTAAAGAAGATTGAAGGACCTACGAAATATAATCTCCAAAATAAAATGTAATAATGCAACATACCAAAATTAAAAGCCATGCCACAGGTCTTCCTAATAAGCGACAGCAAGTCAAAGGAAGACGAGGGAGGTCCAGGAACAGGAAACTTACCCTAATAATTCACTCTCCCGCGCCGCCTGTCTCCCTTCCCTTCCTAAACCTGTCAATGAAAACACGGCTCACAAATCTTCGTATCTATCCATATACAACAGAACATTTCCTCTACGATAAGCAACATCTCTGCCTCCCTCTCTTCTTCCTTTAAGCATTCAATTACTCATTATATTCCCTTACATTTTCACATCTTCCATCCTGTTTGGTTATCAATGTATATGTATGTATATGTTCTCAATTTATCTATCTCTACTATCTACAACAGAACATTTCCTCTACGATAAACCACCTCTCTGCCTCCCTCTCTTCTTCCTTTAAGCATTCAATTACTCATATATTCCCTTACATTTTCACATTTATCTTACAGCCTATTTGGTTATCAATGTGTGTATATATGTTCTCTATTTCTCTATCTCTACTATCTTCAACAGAACATTTCCTCTACGATAAGCCACCTCTCTGCCTCCCTCTCTTCTTCCTTTAAGCATTCAATTACTCATCTATTCCCCTATATTTTCACATTTATCTTACAGCCTATTTGGTTATCAATATGTTCTCAATTTATATTTCTCTATTATCTTCAACAGAACATTTCCTGAACGATAAATAACCTCTCTGCCTTCCTCTCCCTCTCTTAAGCTTCAGTTTTCATTAGCTTCTCTATTCCCCTACATTTTCTCATTTATCTTCCATCCTGTCTGGTTTTTAATTAACCCCTTGAGACCCAAAACGTAATTTCCATTGTATGTGGGTACCATTAGACGATTTGTAGTTAATATACGCATTATTTAATAGATATGACCTGTTTAGTATCCTTATCACTAACAAAATCAGTATATTAAGTTACTTTTCGTAATTTTATGGCTAACAACATACGATTTTTTGTATAGCAAAGTAAAGAAAGATCTAGGCGTAAAAGGGTTAATGTATATATGTTCTCTATTTCCCTACCTCGTTTACTCTTTAAATCATTTCGAGCATCAGAATATATGAACACAATGTCATGATTTAAGTAGCTGTTGGTTATTCTATTGTTTCCGTTTGGCCTTGATCCCCTACCGTCCCTCTACCGTGTGATCCTCTCCAGCCACTCCATCGTATCCCCCTCGAGTGCTGTAAATATCCTGGCTAACTTTTCTCTCTCTCTCTCTCTCCTCTCTCTCTCTTCTCTCTCTCTCTCTCTCTCTCTCCTCTCTCTCTCTCTCTCTCTCTCTCTCTCTCTCTCTCTCTCTCTCTCTCTCTCTCTCTCTCTCTCTCTCTCTCTCTCTCTCTCTCTCTCATTATTATTTTTGCTTTCTTTTCATCTTTTTCTTCTATTTCTAAGTATTCTTATCTCCTATTCCCACTAAATATCTGTCGTACTACATATAATCCAGGCTCTCTATAAAAATTATAAGAAATAAATTGTTTTCACAGCAATAAACTCGCAGTACGTTCCATAATCTGTACATGGTCCTCAAACGTCTAACCTCGCAGTCTATATTTTATTTACACAGACAAAAATGGGAACCTACCCCAGAGGCACGTCCCTTACCTGTCACATTCCTCTATAAAAATATAAGAAAGATATTTTTTCCTAACAGATGTACTCTTTCTCCGCCCATCGCTTGTGGTGTATTGGTGTGTGTGTGTGTGTGTGTGTGTGTGTGTGTGTGTGTGTGTGTGTGTGTGTGTGTGTGTGTGTGTTTATGTAATCATGTTTCCTGGCCTGTATGTATAATAGATAGCAAAATAAAGACAGCATGAAACAAAGATAGACATAAACTTAGATATATAGACAGACAGACAGACAGACAGACAGGCAGGTAGACATAAGACACGTGAATGTATATAGTCATGTTGCCTGGCTTGTGTGTGTATAATAGAGCAAAAAAACAGACAGCATGAAACAGAAATAGACATAGACAGACAGACAGAAAGACAGGCAGATATACATAAATACAAGTGAATAACGACTCCCACCATCTATAAGGCCTGGAGGGTGAGAGGTCGTTGCTTACATCAGCAGGTTCCAGTGTGGCCAGACTTCCAGCCCCTCTCACATCCCTCCCTCTCCTAACTCTTCACCCCTTCGCTCCTCCCCTTCCCCCCACCACACCCCTCTCTCCCTTTATCTTCGCCCCTCCTCCCCCTACCACACCCCTCTTCCCTTTATACTATTCCCTTCCCTCAGTGGCTAATGTATAGACGTGGATTCACCAGTTTCCTTCTTTTATTTGTATTTTTGTAAAGAGAGAATATTGAGTGTTCTTCGTCTTCCTATGACCTCGTAACGAAGAAAAGTTTATGAAGGAAGGAAGAATAACGAAGCGAGAAACTCAACACGGAAAGAGAAGACAATAGGATTGCTTTTAAAATACAAAACTGCAGACACAAAAATGAAAAGAAACTACGAATAACGGAATTTGTGTTCGAGTGTTACCTTAAAATGCTTATTCAATAAAACAGATATCATAGAAATTCATAGCCTGGAGAAAGGTTGTTTATTTTATGTATATTTTTTTATCACCACCACCCCCCCACCCCCCCAACCACCACACCACCACCACCACCACCACCCCACCCCCCCCACCACCACCACCACCATACCCCCCCAACCACACCACCACCAACCACCACCACCCCACCACCACCACCACCACCACCACCACCACCACCACCACCACCACCACCACCACCCCCCCACACCACCACCACACCACCACCACCACTACCACCACCCAAGAATACCATCAATTTTTATCACCAACACCTCAGTTTAAGAAGAAGAAAAAGACATAGAGAGAGAGGAGTGAGGTCTGCATGGATGAAATTTATAAGATCAAATTCAGACATTTACCATAACATTCCCAATACCTTCAAGAAGATAGAAAAATATATATCAAAAGCGGCAGAGTAGATAGACAAACCACCATTACCATCATCACCATTATCACCATCATCATCACCATCATCACCACCACACCACCCAATACCTTAAAGAAGTAAAAAAAATAGTTAAGGAAGTCAGAGTAGATAGATAAACCACCACTACCATCATCACCATCATCATCACCATCATCACCATCTTCCCAGTGACGGTGATGGTGAGGCGGTGGTGAGCGATGGATCTTGACTCTATTGTCAAGGGCAGGAGGAGGGGGAGAGAATGAAGGAGGAGGAAAATGAAAAAAATGTAGTAGAAAAAGGTAAGAAAAGGAGGAGGTGGAAGTCTATTAGAAGGTGGGAGGGAGAGAAGGAGAGAAGGAGAGAAGGAGGGAAGGAGGGAAGGACAGGGTAGGAAAAGAAGCAAGGAAGGAGAGGAGGCAAGGTTAATTTTGTTGTGCTAGGAAAAAATCGAAAACAGACGAGGTTCGATATTTTTTTTACACACACACACACACACACACTCTCTCTCTCTCTCTCTCTCTCTCTCTCTCTCTCTCTCTTCTCTCTCTCTCCTCATCTCTCTCTCTCTCTCTCTCTCTCTCTCTCTCTCTCTCTCTCTCTCTCTCTCTCTCTCTCTCTCTCTCTCTCTCTCTCTCTCTCTCTCTCTCTCTCTCTCTCTCTCTCTCTCTCTCTAACTATCTATATATCTATCTTCTCTTCTCTCTTATTTTTCACCTTCAGTTACACCTGCCCTTCCTTCCTTCTTCTCCTCCTCCTCTTTCTCCTCTTAATCAAAGGGGAGGAGCCACTGACCTTTTCTTTCGCATCATCTTATATTTTCCTCCTCCTCTCTCTTCCTCCTCCTATTCCTTCCTCTTAATTCCATCCCCTACCACACAGGGTTATTTGTCAAGATCCTCCCACCCTCCTTCCCCCTCGATCCCTTCCCCCCACCCATTCAAGGACCCCACTAAGGCACATCGTCAAGGCCTGTGTTAAGGAGGGGAATGAGGGGAGGGGAGGGGACTGGAAGGGAGAGGAGGGGACTGGAAGGGAGAGGAGGGGACTGGAAGGAAGGGGGCTGGAGGGGAGGGGTAGGACACGAGTCAGAAATTAATGATGAAGAAGAGTAGGAAGAGAGAGAGAAGGGAGTGATAAAAGGAAGAAATGAAGGGAGAGGGAAGAGAATAAATAGATGAGGGATTTAATTTATTTATTTTATATTAGTGAAGGTATGTTAGCGAGAGTGGAAAAAATAAATAGTTGCCCAAATCGTTCGGGATCAAATATTTATGCCTCTAAAAAATAGATTCAGGATGTTGGATTATTTGCCATCACATGAAATGTTTTATGATCCATGACTGGCACGCGTGTGTATGTGTGTGTGTGTGTGTGTGTGTGTGTGTGTGTGTGTGTGTGTGTGTGTGTGTGTGTGTATATGTGTGTGTGTGTGTGTGTGTGTGTGTGTGTGTGGTTGTGTGTGTGGTGTGTGTGTGTGTGTAGTGTGTGTGTGTGTGTGTGTGTTGTTGTGTGTGGTGTGTGTGTGTATGTGTGTGTGTGTGTGTGTGCGTATGTGTGTGTGTGTGTGTGTGTGTGTGTGTGTGTGTGTGTGTGTGTGTGTGTGTGTGTGTGTGTGTGTGTGAGTGAGGGATGACAAAGGTAGAGAAAGAAAAATATGTATATTCCAAGAAGATGCAAAAAATAAGAAATGAAGAATCAGGAGAAAGAAAAAATAATAATGATCATCATTTTCTCAACTCTAAGAACTCTAAGGAAAAGAGAACCCAAGGAGTTCAGATTATTAGTAGTATATTTTATGTTCAGCAGCATAGTCGAATATTCCCCATAGCAGCATAGTCTAATATTCACCCATAGCAGCATAGTCGAATATTCCCCCACAGCAGCATAGTCGAATATTCCCCCACAGCAGCATAGTCTAATACTCCCCCACAGCAGCATAGTCGAATATTCCCCCATAGCAGCATAGTCTAATATTCCCCCACAGCAGCATAGTCGAATATTCCCCCATAGCAGCATAGTCTAATATTCCCTCACAGCAGCATAGTCGAATATTCCCCCACAGCAGCATAGTTGAATACTCCCCCATAGCAGCATAGTCGAATATTCCCCCACAACAGCATAGTCGAATATTCCCCCACAGCAGCATAGTTGAATATTCCCCCATAGCAGCATAGTCGAATATTTCCCCACAACAGCATAGTCGAATATTCCCCATAGCAGCATAGTCGAATATTTCCCCACATCAGCATAGCCGAATATTCCCCCATAGCAGCATAGTCGAATATTCCCCCATAGCAGCATAGTCGAATATTTCCCCCATAGCAGCTAGTCGAATATTTCCCCCACAGCAGCATAGTCGAATATTCCCCCATAGCAGCATAGTCTAACATTCCCCTACAGCAGCATAGACGAATATTTCCCCATAGCAGCATAGTCGAATATTCCCCCACAGCAGCATAGTCGAATATTCCCCCATAGCAGCATAGTCAAATATTTATCCACAGCAGCATAGTCTAATATTCCCCCATAGCAGCATAGTCGATTATTCCCTCACAGCAGCATAGTCGAATATTCCCCCATAGCAGCATAGTCGAATATTCCCCCACAGCAGCATAGTCGAATAGTCCCCCATAGCAGCATAGTCGAATATTTCCTCACAGCAGTATGGTTGAATATTCCCCCATAGCAGCATAGTCGAATATTCCCCCACAGCAGCATAGTCTAATATTCCCCATAGCAGCATAGTCGAATATTCCCCCATAGCAGCATAGTCGAATATTCCCCCACAGCAGCATAGTCGAATATTCCCCCATAGCAGCATAGTCGAATAGTCCCCCATAGCAGCATAGTCGAATATTCCCCCACAGCAGCATAGTCGAATATTCCCCCATAGCAGCATAGTCGAATATTCCCCCACAGCAGCATAGTCGAATAGTCCCCCATAGCAGCATAGTCGAATATTTCCTCACAGCAGTATGGTCGAATATTCCCCCACAGCAGCATAGTCGAATATTCCCCCACAGCAGCATAGTCTAATATTCCCCATAGCAGCATAGTCGAATATTCCCCCACAGCAGCATAGTCGAATAGTCCCCCATAGCAGCATAGTCGAATATTTCCTCACAGCAGTATGGTCGAATATTCCCCCATAGCAGCATAGTCGAATATTTCCTCACAGCAGTATGGTCGAATATTCCCCCACAGCAGCATAGTCGAATAGTCCCCCATAGCAGCATAGTCGAATATTTCCTCACAGCAGTATGGTCGAATATTCCCCCACAGCAGCATAGTCGAATATTCCCCCATAGCAGCATAGTCGAATATTTCCTCACAGCAGTATGGTCGAATATTCCCCCATAGTAGTATGAGTGAATGTAACCCATGGCAGTGCAGTCGAAGCCATGATCTTAATCGACACCTTTAACAATATTTATAATCTTGCGTTGTACGTCTTGCCTTATAAATAACATCTCTCATTCGACAAAACAAATACAGTTCCAGTTAGAAAAATACAGTACAGTTAGCTCCATTGCAAGGCCTCCATACGTGTTAGGACATGGCTGGACTCGTTCTCTACAGGCTTTAAGGGTACTCACGAACCCCGTCAGGAGGAGGAACAATACATATTATATTATATTTTCATAGTTGTTTATATATTTTGGCTGTCAATTAGGAAAGCCAATGGAAAATATAATTAGAAACTAATTAGTGAAGGGACTTATTATTTCTTTTAAAAGGAAAAATACCTAAAGAGAGAGAGAAGAGAGAGAGAGAGAGAGAGAGAGAGGAGAGAGATAAAGGAGAGAGAGAGAGAGGAGAGAGAGAGGAGAGGAGAGAGAGAGAGAGAGGGGAGGAGAGAGAGAGGAGAGGAGAGAGAGAGAGAGGAGGAAGAGAGAGAGAGAGAGAGAGAGAGAGAGAGAGAGAGAATAGAGAGAGAGGTAATGCCCGACTCTTCAGCCTCATCTTTTTTACAACGAAAAGAGAAGAGTTTATTTCATTTTAATTAACGAGTCAGAAATAACAGGAAGGCCTAACGTGTGTGTGTGTGTATGTGTGTGTGTGTGTGTGTGTGTGTGTGTGTGTGTGTGTGTGTGTGTGTGTGTGTGTGTGTGTGTGTGTGTGTGTGTGTGTACAGGAAATGGACCCGTAGCCCCATAGACCACATTTTTCTCTTTAATTAAATTTATCCAAAAAAGAAAGATTGTTATATTTTCTTTCGTGTTGTTAAATTTGTGGTGGTTTTTATTTTTTCTCGTGTGTGTAACCTTTGCAAAGTTGAAAATCTCTCTCTCTCTCTCTCTCTCTCTCTCTCTCTCTCTCTCTCTCTCTCTCTCTCTCTCTCCTCTCTCTCTCTTCTCCTCTCTCTCTCTCTCTCTCTCTCTCTCTCTCTCTCTCTCTCTCTCTCTCCTCTCTCTCTCTCTCTCCTCTCTCTCTCTCTCTCCTCTCTCTCTCTCTCTCCCCGCTCTCTCTCTCCACTTGCATACACACACACACACACACACACACACACACACACACACACACACACACACACACACACACACACACACACACACACACCACACACACACACACACACACACACACACACACACACACACATACACACACACATACATACACACACACACACACACACACACACATACACACACACACACACACACCACGTTAACCTTAAGAAGAGAATTAGGAAAATGAGAAAAAAATTAAGACATAGAGGAGGCACTTTACTACTACTACTATCCTCCTCCTCCTCCTCCTCCTCCTCCTCTTCCGTCAACCAGCTGACTGCTCATGAGTGCTGCTAATGAGGAGGCCTAAGAGGTGTCGACGAGAAGTTCTTGGAGGAGGAGGAGGAGGAGGAGGAAAAAGGAAGTCATTTGTCAGTAGCGTCTCTTGTCCTCTGGTTGTTTGTTGTTGTTTTGTTCTTTACTACTTTTTTACCATTAGTTACATGCATTAATTATTCATATTCATCTCGTTAGTTGGTCTTTTTTCTACTTTTGAGGTGGTGGAAGAGAAAGAGTAAATCAAGAAGAGATTATTCAAGAGTACGGAGGAGAAGATGATGTTTAAACGAATGATATAAAATGAGAGGGAATAAAAGAATGTCCCTGTTTACGTGTGTCTGTTTTCATCTCTTGTTCTTTCTCTTCATCTAAGCTTATTGTGTATGTTAAAAGTAACTATAGTCTTTCTATTTTATCAAGTCACTTGTGGAAATTATTCACCCACCAACCACCCTCTCAATTAGTAGAGTGGTAGTTTTGTCCCCCCCCCCCCCCCCATTGTGAGGAAGGTATTGTTCGCTCAGCATAGGGGGAGAGTAGTAATGTATATGTATATAATTATAATGGTAATGGGTAGAAATTAAAGTGACTTGATACATTGGAAAGACTTTAACCATGTATGTCTGTCATCTGCCTTTGTATCTTTGTGTTCTCTCCTCTGTTTGTCTTTCTGTTTGTCTGTTTATTACTCATTGCTTCTGTTTTTCTGTCAGTCAATTAGTCAGTTTATGTATATTTTCCTCTCTTTAATGGTATCCCTTTACACAGCAAATAATTACTCGAAATATCCGAACCCTGATTCCTCGTTCTGTTCCATCGACAAGCGTTTATTACCTTTAAAAGTGTTCATTTCCTCAAATATTGCTCGCTCTGTAAGTGGGGAAAGAGCTTTTTGTCCAATGAAAGGGTTTAAAACAGTGCGAATAAATAGAGTTAGAGCGAATGAACTGGAAACAAATGAGTATAAATGTTTATAAGTTTAGTTTATAATAAGTTTATATGTAACTATGTAGTTTAAAAATAAGATGGTAGTAATGAAAAGTAAATAGCAATAATAGATAGTAGTAATAAAGTAAAATTCAATACGCAAGATAGTTTATAAGTCAATAAGTGTATTAACCATCCTGTTTATGAGTCTCTAACCAACACATTCCCTTCAATAAAAGCCTCATTGACTAGGGATTATCACTTGAGCTCGAGTTGTAAATACGTGATAACAAAAACTTAATCGTAATCACCCCAGATATCAGAGTTCACAATGATAGCCTCAGCAGCATCAAGGGGATTATAAGTCGTTGTTACTAGATGATAAATGACTTGATTAAAAGACGGTATTCTAGGATGATAATATATGAAATGCAAATAATATAAGGTGAATATTTTTTTTGTCCTCCTCTGTTTTTTTTTCTTCACCTTCTGCTCCTTCTTCTTCGTCGTCGTCTTCTTCGTCATCGGCGTCTTCTATTTCTTCTATTTTTTTTCTTCTTCTTTGTCGTCGTCTCCTTCTTTTTCTTCTTCCATTCTTCTATTTCTTCTACTTCATCTTCTTCTTCGTTATCTTTTTCTTCTATTTCTTCTTTTTCTTCTTCTCCTTCATCTTCTTCGTCTATTTTTTCTTCTATTTCATTTTCGTATTTTTCTTCGTCGTCGTCTTCTTCTTAATCATGTGTTTTGCTCTTGTTTTTCTTCGTCTTCTTGTTTTTCATCTCCTTCTTCCACATCCATCTTCCTCTTCATACCATTAACAATACAATCACACCACACATCCATCATTCCACATCTGCACTATAATCCACATCTGTATCTTTCCACACGTGTCCCACTCCACATCTTCCCATTACAACCCAACCACATAACTCCACATCTACAACGCTCCACATCTGTACCACATCTCACCTCACCACACGCCTCCACCACCACACACCTCCACCACCACACCCTCCACCACCACACTCCTCCACCACCACACCCTCCACCACCACACCCTCCACCACCACACTCCTCCACCACCACACTCCTCCACCACCACACCCTCCACCACCACACACCTCCACCACCACACTCCTCCACCACCCCCCCCTCCACCACCACACTCCTCCACCACTACCCCCTCCACCACCACACTCCTCCACCACCACACACCTCCACCACCACACCCTCCACCACCACACCCTCCACCACCACCCCCTCCACCACCACACTCCTCCACCACCACCCCCTCCACCACCACACCCTCCACCACCACACGCCTCCACCTCTCCACCCCCTCCACCACCTCACGCCTACCACCACCACCCCTCCACCACCACACTCCTCCACCACCACCCCCTCCACCACCACACCCTCCACCACCACACGCCTCCACCTCTCCACCCCCTCCACCACCTCACGCCTCCACCACCACCCCTCCACCACCACCCCCTCCACCACCTCACGCCTCCACCACCACCCCTCCACCACCACACTCCTCCACCACCACACCCTCCACCACCCACCCCCTCCACCACCTCACGCCTCCACCACCACACCCTCCACCACCACACGCCTCCACCTCTCCACAGGGAATACTGTGCGAGGGTTCAACATGGTGCAAACAGGAAATCCGTTTAGAGTGTAAGCAAGTATGAGATTATCTGGTTCGTCCGTAGCAAACTATATTTCTCTCTCTCTCTCTCTCTCTCTCTCTCTCTCTCTCTCTCTCTCTCTCTCTCTCTCTCTCTCTCTCTCTCTCTCTCTCTCTCTCTCTCTCTCTCTCTCTCTCTCTCTCTCTCTCTCTCTCTCTCTCTCTCTCTCTGTGTGTGTGTGCTACGGGAGAAAATGAAAATAGGAAATAATTACGCTAATCCATCATGCGATCCTATCTTAATGCGTGTAATTATGGGGATGAACCTCATTACAGGTGTTCGTGTGTTCCTATTCTATGACGAGAGAGAGAGAGAGAGAGAGAGAGAGAGAGAGAGAGAGAGAGAGAGAGAGAGAGAGAGAGAGAGAGAGAGAGAGAGAGAGAGAGAAAGATAGGACAAAAATTAGACAAACATACAGACAGAAAATCAAATATAGATAAAAAAAAAGAAAAAGAGGAACAGAAGCAAAATATATAGAAATAAAAAATAAAAAAATAGGAATACAACAAAAAACACTGCACACATAACTTAGAGAGAGAGAGAGAGAGAGAGAGAGAGAGAGAGAGAGAGAGAGAGAGAGAGAGAGAGGAGAGAGAGAGAGAGAGAGAGAGAGAGAGAGAAAAAAAAAAATACAGACAGACAGACAAACAGAAAAACAAATATAGATGCAAAAACAGAGACAGAAAAGCAAATTATAAGAAGAAAAAAATTGGAATACAACAGAAAATACTACACACGTTCCAAAAAAAGACAAATTATCAAGAAAAGAAAACAAGCAACTGAATTTCCAACACCACCTTGATTCGTGAGCGCAAATGAGAAGAAACTGCCACCCAATACGACTATGATATGATATGCAAACAGTAAACAGTGTTGCGCCAATCGTCCCAGGCAACACAAACAAGGACTCGTAACACTGTCTGCCGTGTGGGTGAGGGACGCGCGCCGCTAAGAGGTTGGAGGGTAAACGAAATTGCCTCGTAAAATACAGAAATGCAAGAGTAAATACCATTTTTCACAGGCAATGTATACCCACCGAGGCCATAAAACCGCCGCCAACAATACGTAGGAGCAAGAAAGAGATAAAGAGAGACAGAGGGAGAAAGAGAGAGAGAGAGAGAGAGAGAGAGAGAGAGAGAGAGAGAGAGAGAGAGAGAGAGAGAGAGAGAGAGAGCGAGAGAGAGAGAGTGTGTGAGAGTGTGAGAGAGAGTGAAAAAAATTGTGTCATAAAACCGCAGCCAACACTACGTAGGAGCAAGAAAGAGATACAGAGAGAGACAGAGAGTGAGAGAGAGATAAAGAAAGAGAGAGAGAGAGAAAGAGATAGATTGATTGATTGATTTAATGCTAAAAAAAAAAATGGGAAAATGTTATAGAGATACAGAGAGAGAGAAAAAAAAAGAGAGAAAAAAAGTGTTTGTGAGATCCTTCATTGACTTCAGTAACGTGCTTTTGAAAATCTAGGAAAAGTATGTATGTGATTCTGAAGAAGAAGCGTCCTTAGAAATGTTTGGGTTTTTTCCTGCACGTGAAGGAAAAATATCTGCGAACCAGAGAGGTGGACGGGAGATGATGAAGAAGTGGAGGTGACGGAGGGCGAGGTGGAAGACGTAGGTAGGAGGAAGGAAGGGGAATGAAAAGGAAGAAAGAAAGGAGAGTAAATCGTGTGTTATGTACATTGTACAGTCATAGACCACTGTAAATCTGGACTGCGCACGGAATATCGGCCTGTTGCACAATGGCCCCAAAGTCGAAGCGTCTGTTTACAACTTCACTGTTCACTCGCTAACCAGGAAGGATATCGACGCGAATTTTCGTAGGTTTTCCGTTCATAATAGAAAGGATTCAATTTCAAACAAAAACAAACATAATTTATTTGTCAAGTATATATATGTATATATATATATATATATATATATATATATATATATACATACACACAAACTAGCAACACATAATTCACTATGCCAGGCAACACACTACATAATAAACAAACTATTTAATGAACTAGGCTACACACTAACAAACAATAAACTAACTATACCAGGCTACACCTCATCATCATCATTATAAAAAACCCGTCTCCGTGTTTACAAGGGTGGACAGGGTAGAGGCTCAGGGAAAGAGAGAACAAACAGTAGAAGTAGTAAAGATCACCCAGTGAAATGGGTCACACAGCCTTGCACTCTCCCATTCAAGCCTTCAGAGATACTTCAAAGATTTCCCCCAAAACGCACATTTTCCACAACATAAGTCGCCTCACCTGAGTGTGAGCTACACACTAATGAACAATAAATACAAAACTCAGCCTTCAACTTTTAGTTTTATACGAATTGCAACCAGTCAGCTTTTTCTTCTTGTCTGTGTTCTGGTTGCGAGACACTTTTACTGTTTTTACGCTTGGCATGCACTTCACTATTATTTTCTATGCTGTAATTAGATTTGAAGGCATTGAACAGGACACCCGCAATTGAGAAGTACACCTTCTCGAGAAAACAGTGGTTGTTGGCACAGCGCAATGTGGGTCGTCTTCCTCCCCAAAGGTGTCAATGACCTGCTGGAAGGTCGCCTTGGGCTTGCTGCAGCCGAACAGGGTATACCTCGTCGCCTTCTCCTTCCAAAGCCACCAGAATCTGTGACACACGTCCTTGGTGAGAGAGACAGCGAACTGGGAGGGACACACCAGCCTCCCGCGACTCAACAAATTTGTGAATGATTTCACGGCGACGACCACATCCTGCCCGCGTAACTCCACATCCTCGTCGTCACCCACTTGCACGTTCATCTCATTATGTTCACTTGAAGTCTCCTTGTTCACGAGGAGGTCATA
>JACEEZ010012905.1:25000-42500 GCA_016584305.1 Chionoecetes opilio
CTCTATCTCTCTCTGTCCCTCTCTCTTCTCTCTTTGTCTTCTCTCTCTCTCTCCTACTCCTCTTTTCTCTCTCTCTTTTCCCCTCTCTCTCCCCTCTCTCTCTCTCTCTCTCTTATTTTGATTATATCTATTTTATCTATTATATCTATTGATTTGATTATACTTATTTTGATTATTATCACTATTTATCATAGTTATTATTATTGAGTCTTATTATTATTTTTACTATACACATTTTTTTTTTCTTCATTACCATTATTAGCATTTTTATTTTTATTTTTATTTTTTATTTTATTTTTATTATTATTTATTATTATTATTACGGGTATTGTTATCTCTTTTCTTACTTAAAATTATTAGGTATGCCAATGTATAATTATCAATAGTCCCACTTTAGTCCAACGAGAGACAACGAAATTATCTTTAGAAAATGAGGTCCTTTAAAAGAGCTTCGGCTTAATGGACCGTGGCTTATACGACTGTGTAATTGATCATGAACACTATTGTATTACACCAAGCCAAATAAACTATCAAGTATCAATTTCCTCTCTCTCTCTCTCTCTCTCTCTCTCTCTCCTCTCTCTCTCTCTCTCTCTCTTCTCTCTCTCTCCCCTCTCTCTCCTTCCTCTCTCTCTCTCTCTTCTCTCTCTCTCTCCAATGAGGTGCCCGGGCCTCGGCTTACTGCTTCTCTCTCCTCAACTTTGACCTTTCTTCTCGTCAAGTTGTTACGTGTCACGCTAATGAGGCTGGGAGGCGATGGATGATGATGATGATGATAGTGATGGTGATGATGATGATGATGAGGGTGATGATGTGATGATGATGATGATGATGATGATGATGAGGGTGATGGTGGTGATGATGATGGTGGTGATGATGATGGTGGTGATGGTGGTGGTGGTTGTGGTGGTGTGGGTGGTGGTGGTGGTGGTGGTGGTGGTGGTGTGGTGATGGTGGTGAAGATGATGATGATGAGGGTGATGGTGATGGTGATGATGACGGTGATGGTGATGATGATGATGATGATGAATGATGATGATGATGATGATGACGATGGTGGACATGATAAATGTGATTGGAAAATATGTACTATCAAAATATTTATATTAATGACTTCTAGTTTCATGCCATAATTTTGTACAACCATCATGGGATTTTCAGACATATATATATAAGGACTTCATCTTAACGAATGTGTTGCTTAATTAGAAACATGAATTAGTCGAAGAAACATGAAGAAACATCGTGAAGTGTTTGTTTGTGTGTTACATGAGTAGGCATATATTTGTATTGCTGTTTGAATCTTTTCTTTGCATGGAACTATTTGGAAAACAACATTGATTACGTAGTGTTGTCGAACCGTCCCCCAATGAGAAAAAAGGAGAACAAAAGGAAGAGAGAGAGAGGAAAAGAGAGAGGAGAGGAGAGAGAGAGATAGAGAGAGAGAGAGACGAGAGAGAGGGGAGAGAGAGAGAGAGAGAGAGGAAGAGAGGGGAGAAGAGGGGAGAGAGAGAGAGAGAGAGAGAGAGAAAAAAAAAAGTGTTGATGTGTACTGTAGTGTCTTGATCTGTATGTTCCTGTTACTGTTCCTACTAGAGAAACAGAACAAGAAGGCGAAGGAAGACGAACTTAGATTAGTTAGTTCATTAGTTAATTTAGTTAGTAAGTTGAATAGTAAGTTAAATTAGGTTCGAACTTAAAATTTATACTATATTGGGTAAAGCAAGACCCGACTAAAATTTTAAAAAGGGGCAATGCGAAATTAGCAAGGCATATATTAGGAACGTTCTTGAGTAAAAGTCACTATTGCATTGCTTGTTGATGTGTGGTGTGGTGGTTTGGTGGTGGTGGTGGTGATGGGGGGTGATGGTGGTGGTGTGGTGGTGATTTGGTGGTGGTTGTGGTGGTGATGGGGGGTGGTGGTGGGGTGGTGGTGGTGGTGGTTTTGGTGGTGGTGGTGGTGGTGTGTGGTGGTGGTGGTGGGGTGGTGGGGGTGATGGTGTGGTGTGGTGGTGGTGTGGGGTGGTGGTGGTGTGGTGGTGGTGGTGGTGTTTGGGGGGTTGGTGTGGTGGTGTGGTGGTGGGGTGGTGGGTTGGGGTGTGGTGGTTTATGGTGGGGGTTTTGGTGGTTTATGGTGGTGGTGTGTGGTGATGGGGGCTGGTGGGTTTGGTGGCTGGTGATGGTTGTGGTGGTGGTGGGGATGGAGTGGTGGTGTGTGGTTGGTGGTGGTGGTGGTGGTGGTGGTGGTGGTGGTGGTGTGTGATGGGTGATGGACCGGGGTAAAAAGGGGGGTTTTAAATCTGAAAAAGGAGTTGTTATTTTTGGGGGCCCCGGGGGTTTTCCTTTGGGGTGGGGGATTGGGGTATGGTGAGGGGTGGGGGAAGGGGGGGGGTGGGGGAGAAGAGGGGATGGGGTGGTTGGGGTCTTCTTTCTTTGTAGTGTGTGAATGTTTGCTTTGTGGGGTTTTTATTTTACTAATTGGGTTTTTTAAGGGTTTTTGGGGATGCTGTTTGGTGGTTGTTTCTTAACTATTTTTTTTTTTTAGTACACATCTGGTTTTCACCCCCCCTATTCACAACATCTCAAAAAGGCCTGTTAACGCAACTAACTGTCTTGATTAATGGGAAGAATTTTAACCCCAAAATTTGGAGGCGTATAAGGGGGAAATTGGAAAAAAAGAACTCCAATAAAAAAAAAGGAGCTGGGGGGGGGGGGGTAAACTTAATTTTTGAAGGGGAGTTTTAATTGGTTTTTTTTAAAAATAAACAAAAAAATTTGGGGGTTTTTTTTTTTTAAATCCCCGGGACAAACAAGGCACCCGGGGCTTTTCCTTCCTGGCGAGTAGAGGAAATTGAGAGCGTATAAGAGAGAGAGAGAGAGAGAGAAAAAGAAAGAGACAGAGAAAGAGGGGGGAGGATAAAAGGCTATAATTCTTCAATCCTTTCAAGTAGATTGTTGTCAAATTAAGTCTATGCATCAAAGCGCTTTCCTTCATTAACTAATTGTATCTAATTATAAGTATTCTGCGTCGATGCTGCTTCTCTGGCTGCCTTCTGTCTCTTCAAACTATAATACAACTTTATACAAATTTATAGTACAACACTCATGCCTTTCCCCTCCCTCCCCCCTCCTTCATATCAGACACCTTCACAGAGCTGTTAACGCAATCTAACTGTTCTGTCTGAGTTATTTATGGAAGAATTTACTATATACACTCTCAGAAATGGGGGGTATATTAAGGGTAGAATTGTTACATGGCACCATCACTACCCTTTTTAAACCCTATGTCCAGGCTGGAGGGTAGATGCTGCCGATTATACCCTTCATCTACCCTTTATCTACCCTTTTTAGACGAGAGGGTTGGAAAAGGGTATATTTGCGTCGATACGGAAGGGTATATTTGTAAGGGTAGAAAAAGGGTAGCAGTATTTCATCACTACAAATACCCTTTTTCTACCCTTTTCCTACCCTTCTTTTCTAAGAGTGTAGCATTTTTATTTCGTCATCGTCTTCACTACTCTTCTAATAACTGTGTGTCTACTCTGCTCTATTTCCCTGCCTTCCTACCACCTAAAGTATTCAATGAGAACAAAACCAAGACACATTTTTGAACTCTAATAACTTTGTAGTAATTTGAGATTGTGTTTCTATTTATGTTATTTAGTTTTATTCGTGTTATTATATTTTATTTACCTATTTATATGCCTAAGACTTTTTTAAAGATAAAGAGAGAGACAGACAGGCAGACAGACACTGTGTGTGTGTGTGTGTGTGTGTGTGTGTGTGTGTGTGTGTGTGTGTGTGTGTGTGTGTGTGTGTGTGTGCTTGCCAGTCGCCAGTGCATTAGGGAAATTTCCTTCACAAATGGGAATACACATCCTTGTCCTTGTCTCCTCTCTCTCTCTCTCTCTCCTCTCTCCTCTCTCTCTCTCATCTCTCTCTCATCTCTCTCTCTCTCTCTCCCGTCTCTCTCCTCTCTCCCTCTCTCTCTCTCTCTTCCTTCACTGTTTAGTGTTTACTGGGCAAGACAAACTCGTGATGTCATTCCATAAGCGAGAAAAAGTAGAAACGTTTACTTGAGTTCACTAACCAATCGTTGGCAGACTCGCACAAAACATGAAAAGAGAGAGAGAGAGAGAGAGAGAGAGAGAGAGAGAGAGAGAGAGAGAGAGAGAGAGAGAGAGAGAGAGAGAGAGAGAGAGAGAGAGAGAGGAGAGAGAGAGAGAGTGAGTGACAGTGAGTGAGTGAGTGAGAGAGAGAGTGAGTGAGAGAGAGAGTGAGTGACAGAGAGAGAGAGAGTGAGTGAGTGAGTGAGTGAGAGAGTGAGTGACAGAGAGAGTGAGTGAGTGAGTGAGTGAGAGAGTGAGTGAGTGAGTGAGTGAGTGAGTGAGTGAGTGAGTGAGTGAGTGAGTGAGTGAGTGAGTGAGTGAGTGAGTGAGTGAGTGAGTGAGTGAGTGAGTGAGAGACAGAAAGAGAGAGAGAGTAATGGAAAAAAGAAAAAATAGTACAATCTTGTACGATAAAAGGGTTTCATCATTACTTTCTTCCCAAACGCGTTATGTCTCTTTGTCTTTGTACTTTCGTTTTTTTCTTCTCCACTCGGCCACCATCCCCTCCTCCTCCTCCTTTGCTCCTCCTCCTCCTCCTCCTCCTCCTCCTCCTCCTCCTCCTCCTCCTCCTCCTCCTCCTCCTCCTCCTTTGCCTCCTCCTCCTCCTCCTCACCACAACTCTCTCTCTCTCATTAAAACTTTGACACTGACCACATTTTTTCCTCGTCTTCCTCCAATCCTTATATATATTTTCCTCCTCGCAAATCGTCCTTTCAAGATCTCTCTCTCTCTCTCTCTCTCTCTCTCTCTCTCTCTCTCTCTCTCTCTCTCTCTCTCTTCTCTCTCTCTCTCTCTCTCGTCGTCTCTCTCTCTCTCTCTCTCTCTCTCTCTCTCATGCTGTAACTCAATTAAGTCACGGGGCATTAATATTGACGAGACGTGCCGGGGAGGAGAAGGAGGAGGAGGAGGAGGAGGAGGAGGAGGAGGAGGAGGAAGAATACGAAATGAATTATATGAGAAATGAATTACAGGAGGAAATAGGTGGATCAGAAATTGAAATCATGCAAGAATGATGATGATAATAATAATGATAGTGATGATGAAAAAGATGATAACGATGATATTGATAGTGATGATAGCTTGGAGATACAGTTTCGCAATTCTTATCTATAACAACTGACATGAATTAATCTTTCTCTTTTCTTCTTACTTTTTTTTTCTTTTTCCTTCATTCTCTTCATTTTCCTTTTCATCGTTCTCATAAGTTTTGGTTCTCCTCCTCCTCATCTTCCTCCTCTTCTTTCACTTCCTCCTCCTCCTCCTCCTCCTCCTCCTTTCCCCCTTTCCTCCTCTTCTTTTACTTTCCTCCTTCCTTCCTCCTCCCTCCTCCTTCCTCCTCCTCCCTTTCCCCTCCTCCTCCTTTTCCCCCTCCTCCTCCTCTCCTCCTCCTCTTTCTTTTCCCCCCTCCTCCTCCTTCTCCTCTCCTCCCCTCCTCCTTTCCTCCCCCTCCTCTCCTTCTCCTTCCTCCTCTCCTCTCCTCCTTCTCCTCCTCCCCTCCTCCTCCTCCAAAACATTACTTCACTGGTATCACTTCTTTTCGGCCAGCTTTGGCTGGGGGATGGGTGGGGGGGAGGAGCCTTCTATTTCCCTTTCCCTTTTTTCTTATTATCTAGTTAGTGTGTGTAGTTAAGCAACGTTTGTAAGGGACTATGGTCTGTTTCTGTTTGTGTTTCCTTTGTATTCCTTTGTATTCCTTCCTCCTCCTCCTCTCCCTCCCCTCCCCTCCCCTCCTCCTCTCCTCCTCCTCCTCCTCCTCCTCTTCCATTTTCTTCTCAGGTCGTCAACAGGATATTACTCGCCAGGAATTTCCCTCTTTTCTGTTTTCCGTTTTTCTGGTCCGTCAATTTTATTTTCCTCTTCCTCTTCCTCTTCTTTTTCTGCCCACGTCAAATACCTTTTATATCTACGTACCTTTCTTTTTCTTTGACTTCATGTGTTATTTTTCTTAAGGCAGCGCGTATTGTGACTGGTTTGATGGGGCTCTTGTTGGCGGGAAGAGGGGAAATTTAAGGATATGAACGATCGATCGTTTGTACCGGTATCGGATCCTGTTCGTGTGGTGTGGGGGGGGGGGGGCAGTGGTGTGTATGTGTGTGGGGTGGTGTGGTGTGTGTGTGTGTGTGTGGTGTGTGTGTGTGTGTGGGGTGGGCATGTGTGTGGGTGGCCAAAGTGGGGGCGGGGCCTTCAACTTTTTGCTTCTGCCATGATTTGAAAAACTTTTAACCCCAAGTTACCTGTCGAAGTTAGGCCTCGACCCTGCCCAGCCATATGTCGACTACACGCACATAATGCACCCCGCACACACACAAACACACACACACACACACACACCACACACACACACACACACACACACACACACCACACACACACACACACACACCACACACACACACACACACAACACAACACACACACTCCACACACACACACACACACACACACACAACAAAACACCCCACACACACACACACACACACCACACACACACACACATCACATCATCTCTCTCTCTCTCCTCTCTCATCTCCATTTCCCTCTTCCCTCTTTCTCCTCTTCCCTCTCTCTCTCTCTTTTCCCCTCTCTCCTCCTCTCTTCTTCTCTCTCTCTCTCTCTCCTCTCTCTCTCTCTCTTCTCTCTCTCTCTCTCTCTCTCTCTCTTCTCTCTCTCTCTCTCTCTCCTCTTCTCCTTTTCTCTCTCTCTCTCCTCCTCCCCTCTCTCTCTCTCTCTCTCTCCTCTCTCTTCCTCTCTCTTCTCTCTCTCTCTCTCTCTCTCTCTCTTCTCTCCTCTCTCTCTCTCTCTCTCCTCTCCTTCTCTCTCCTCTCTCTCTCTCTCTCTCTCTCTCTCTCCATAGCCCCAGAAATATTAAGTTTGTAATTACTTCGCTACTTTTCCTCTTACCTTGTCGCCTTTTAAATATCCTTTCCCCTCCCTTCCCTCCTTCCCCTCCCTCGCTCCTTCACTTTCATCCCTCGACGCCTCTTCCCAGGTAACCATCCAGCAGCGCCTTCGTCAGAGGAATATCACCTCCTTTCCTTTGAAAATTTATGCCCTTCCTCCGTTGTGTTTCTATATGTCGATCACGTTATGAAATCTGTACACATTCCTATCAGAGAGAGAGAGAGAGAGAGAGAGAGAGAGAGAGTGTGTGTGTGTGTGTGAGAGATGTAGATGATGTTAGAGTTCTTTTATCGGTTAATTAGCTTAGGCTAGTGTGTGTGTGTGTGTGTGTGTGTGTGTGTGTGTGTGTGTGTGTGTGTGTGTGTGTGTGTGTGTGTGTGTGTGTGTATGTGTGTGTGTGTGTGAACCATGTACTTACCTGTTTTTTTAACGAAGCGAAAATTTTATTCTATTTTCAGGACTCATGCTTAAAATTATGCCTATGTTTACCTGATAATAAGGTTAACTATGATGAAATACAGCTGAAATTCAAAAGCGTAGTATTACCTTCACCTGGCATCAAATATCAGTCAGTAAGCAGCAAGGGGTCTGGATTGTTCACCTCGTTGAAAAAAAACAAAGTATAGTTAATAGATCCGTGTTGCGTGTTATATATGGCAGGTCATTGAGGGACGTAGGCTTCCTCAGGTCACCCGTGTGGGATACTTATACGCAAGCCTTAGTCCCCTGACACTGAAACACGACGATGTATTTGGTGTAATTTCTTTGATTCTACACCACTAGAAAAAAAGGATAGGAAAAGGGTAGAAAAAGGGTATTTGTAGTGATGAAATACTGCTACCCTTTTTTCTACCCTTACAAATCTACCCTTTCGGATCGACGCAAATATACCCTTCTCCAACCCTCTCGTCTAAAAAGGGTAGATAAAGGGTAGATGAAGGGTATAATCGGCAGCATCTACCCTCCAGCCTGGACATAGGGTTTTAAAAGGGTAGTGATGGTGCGATGTAACAATTCTACCCTTAATATACCCCTTATTTCTGAGAGTGTACCTACATACAACAAGTTAGACAGTTTTTGTTAGAGATAGGGAACGGATGCTTGTTATATAATTCTTTAATCATCATCATCGTCGTCATCATCATTATAATGGAAACGAACAAATGATTCCTGTATTTTTTTTCTCACTCATACAGGTAAACGTCATATATGGAATACTTGTTATGCTTTTTAATTACTGTATGTGTTACCACTACACACACCACACACACACACACACACACACACACACACACACAACACACACACACACACACAACACACACACAAAACACACACACACACAACACACACAACACACACACACACACACACACACACACACACACACACACACACACACACACACACACACAGTCATGATGGTCACATAACATTAAACATTATGACAAAACACTGCAAATAGAACACAATATAAAGACAAACAAACTTAAAACACCGTAGTTGAGTGTGCATGTGTGTTTGTGTGTGTGTGTGTGTGTGTGTGTGTGTGTGTGTGTGTGATGTGTGTGTGTGTGTGTGTGTGTATGTGTGTGTGTGTGTGTGTGTGTGTGTGTGTGTGTGTGTGGGAGAGAGAGATCCATGGCAGTGCACACAAGTTCTATTTTTTCCCCTTTTCTTATGTCAGGGTTGAGCATTGTATATTTTATTTACATGTTTGTCATCCTGTTGGTACACGTAACTGACTTGTCTTTGTTTTGCAGGTAAGAACGGCACGGGAAGAGGAGGATGATAAGGCGGAGGAAGGTGTGGTGATGGAGGAAGAGGAGGAGGAGGAGGAGGAGGAGGAACTAAACGAGGTGTAAAGAATGAAGACAGAGGAAGAAAAAGATGGGGAGTTGAGAGATGGTGGAAGCAATACACAGCTTTCTCACACCATCACGTCTCCTCATACTTTATCTTCCTTTTCCTCCTTCTTTCTCCTCCTCATTCTATCCTCCTTCTCCTACCTCTCGTCCACCATCACCACCACGACCTCTGCGACACCAGGGCTCCAAGGACGCCTCAACTCCGCTCAACACCTTCAGAAGTATAGAGTTTCTCACACACTCACACTGACAGCTTTCCCCAAGGGGTTATTTCAGCACCTGTGTATATATATGTATAATCATGCAAATACTGTAGGAATCTCCCTAGTGTACATACTGTAATTCTATTCATGCTGTTGTGAGTGTATTGATAATGCTTATTTTCTCCTCTTTCTCTTTACATGTAGTGCAGTCATGTATACTTCTGTGTATACATACATACATGATTTCCGTGTCAACAGGACGTGTATATATAGTTCATTGTACATATAGGTGTACATGTACGTAGAATGGAGTGGTTGTGTTGACCTCACATGACCGTGCACACGAAGGTTTTAGTCCCGTGTACATTGAATACATTGAACCTTGATCGCCGTTCAGGTCAAAGTTTCCTGCCCGCGTCGGCCACTCAGCCTTCATTAGGGGGAGCAGCGAGGCACACTGCCGTAAACACCGGCCCTTCATTATCGTCCACAGGAAGGTTTCATTACCGTGCTCACCGAGGCTTTATTACCAGCCTAGGAAGGTGAACGACTTTCCTCTAATACTTCTAAAACGATACTAGAGTCCTTGAGAGCAGACGGAAATCACTACTCTGAAAAAAGATATTTATTTGTTTATATCACTAACGATACTCGAGTCCTTGAAAGCAGACATCAATCACTGCTCTGAGAAAATGGATTGATTTGTTTATGTCATTTGATTGAGCTGGTAGTAAAAAAACACGTCGATCATAACAATAGCATCAATAACAAGCAAGTATTGTTACCGAAGGAGTAACTATATAGTTCTTAGCCTGGCGCATCAGCATCAAGAGACCAGTGACGTCACCAACAAGTGGACCAATGGGAGAAGCGAACCTCCTCCCCCTTACATCGCCCCTCCCCCCCCAACAACAAGGCTCGGTAAGCAAGTGGTCCCCAACCCCCCGCCGCCCCCCTTTAAACCCCGCAACGCCACCCCCTGCCCCTGTCGCACCTCAGTGTTGGCTGCGCCCGCCCCTTCCACCACGCAACCACCCTGCCTTCCACCACCACCACCACCTCTGGAAAATGTGTGTGTCAAAAGATAAATAACACCAGAGGGAGTCCATGTTTACCGCCACCACCACCACCACCACTTCCCTCTTCTTCTCTTCTCTCCGGCTTGGATACCACCACCACCACCGCCACTGCCACCGCCGCCCTACTACTGTGCCTCCTTCATGCCTTCCCTCACAAGCTTATATTATCCGATGCCGTTTGTTTCTACTCTCCTGCCTACCCCCCCCCCCTCAAGCCTACCCTCCGCTTCGTATGTGTTTGTGTGTGTGTGTGGTGTGTGTGTGTGTGTGTGTGTGTGTGTGTGTGTGTGTGTGTGTTTTGTATGTGTGTGTGTGTGTGTGTGTGTGTGTGTGTGTGTATTCCAATGTTGACATCTCTCCCTCCCCTCCCCCTCCCGTGTTCCTCTGGTTCATGTTCATACTTGTCCTGGATCAGAAGCTTATCTCTCTCTCTCTCTCTCTCTCTCTCTCTCTCTCTCTCTCTCTCTCCTTCTCTCTCTCTCTCCTCTCTCTCCTCTCCTCTCTCTCTCTCTCTCTCTCTCTCTCTCTCTCTCTCTCATTCCATTCATTCCGTTGCTCTAATCTCCAGCGGAATTATGTGTTTGACCTTCCTTCCTCTCTCTTCCTCCTCCTACATTCCCTCCCTCATTCCATCTCTCCCTTCGCTTCATAATGCACTACAGACAACATTGAGTGCTTCCCTCTTCTCCCTTTCTCCCTTTCTTCCTCCCTTCCTCCTCTCCCTCTCTCCCTCCCTTCCTCCCTCTTTCTCTCTCCCTCTCCCTCTCTCCATCCCTCCCTCCTCTCCCTCTCTCCATTCCTCCCTCTTCTCCCTCTCTCCCTCCCTTCCTCCCTCTTTCTCTCTCCCTCTCCCTCTCTCCATCCCTCCCTCCTCTCCCTCTCTCCCTCCCTCTTTCTCTCTCCCTCTCCCTCTCTTCCTCCCTCCTTCCTCTCCTCTCCCTCCCTTCCTCCCTCTTTCTCTCTCCCTCTCCCTCCCTCCATCCCTCCCTCCTCTCCCTCTCTCCCTCCCTTCTCCCTCTTTCTCTCTCCCTCTCTCTCCCTCCCTCCCTCCCTCCTCCCTCCCTCCCTCCTCTCCCTCTCTCCCTCCCTTCCTCCCTCTTTCTCTCTCCCTCTCCCTCTCTCCATCCCTCCCTCCTCTCCCTCTCTCCCTCCCTCTCTCCTTCCCTCCCGTCCTCCTGTTTCAAGACCTGCCATGAACACCCACCATCCACCTAAGTGTTGTTGTGAGTGTGCCTGTTTTGCTGTGTCTTGCCATTCGCTGATCCATCTCGGTGTGTTTACTACAAGACTTCTGGTTGGACGGAGCCTATGTACCCCCTCCCCCGCATCCCCTGTACCGTGTTTTATAAGCTAAGCGTCTGTACTTGATCCTCTTCGTGTTTGTAGGTGTCTCATTTCAGGAAGCTAAGAATATCCATCGTTTTTGGTCATTTTCCCCACTTGTTATTAATTCTTATTCATGCTAATCATCCTTTGAATAAGTGATTTTGAGGACATGATACCCCTCTTGTCTCACACACACACACACAAACACACACACACACACACACACACACACACACACACACACACACACACACACACACACACACACACACACACACACACACACACGCACACACACACACAGCCTGCAGCACTGTCAGGAGGAGAATGAGGCGCCCACTTGGCTCCCTCGCTGCACGTAAAACAGCCCAGCGAGCGTTTGTTTGCAGGGTAAATAATGGATGGGTTTAAATCCACCTTTTCTCTTGTAACTGGAGACGTAGGTCCACTGAAACACTGCCTTTTATAGATAACAGTGGAGAATCTTTTGGAGTTTGGTGTGTATTTAAGCTGCAGCAGATTATCGATAGTTGTAATGATTATGTTCATGATGGTGGAGGTGATAACATATTGTTGTATCCACACACACAACCACACACTCACTCACACACACACACACACACACACACACACACATACCCCACACACACACACACACACACACACCCCACCCCACACCCCACACACACACACACACACACACACACACACACACACACAAACACACACACACACCACACCACACACAACACACAACACCACACACACAACCACCACACACACACACACAGTGGCCATAACATAAAAATGCTTACTCACACAAACACATAAGAATTTGCAGACCTAAACTGTGGCACATTTTACAATTACAGTTTTAGAATTTAGATCCAGATGTTATACAATACTGAGAACATTCAATCATTCAATAGTGATAGCGATTAGATAATGACAACAGTGATAGTAGTAGCAGCAATAATGATAATAATGTGATTATGATGACATTAATGATGATACTAGTAATGATAGCAATAATAATAATGATGATATTGATAATGATGAGGATGATAGTGATAGTAGTAATGATATCAGTTAAAGTAAATAATAATAGTTTTTATTTTATTGCGATTTTAGTGTGAAGTCTTAGTCTAGTGAAAAGCGAGAGAGAGAGAGAGAGAGAGAGAGAGAGAGAGAGAGAGAGAGAGAGAGAGAGAGAGAGAGAGAGACGTAGGTACATTATCTAAGACATAAATCTTGTGTGCGGAAGGGGGTGAGAGATGAGAGAGAGGGAAAGAGAGAGAGGAGCGAGAGAGTGAGTAAATACATCAGTGACCACTATGATGTGTGAGGCCGTTCAAGTACAGGATATGGCAAGGAAAATGAAAATGCCCCTTCCTCTCTCCCCTGCCTCTCTCTCTCTCTCTCTCTCTCTCTCTCTCTCTCTCTCTCTCTCTCTCTCTCTCTCTCTCTCTCCCCTCTCCTCCTCTTCTCTCTTTTATGAAGGACTAAGTGTAGGAGAAATGAATGTGTGCGAATAATAACGAGAAAGGGGGGGAAAAACAATCATGAAAGGATGGATTTGTGCTAAATTTAAAGTACCAAGAAAATAAATATGATTTAAATTACTCAGGCATACAATAGAAAGTGATTTTTTAGGAAGGATAAAAAAATAAATAGAGTAGGGTCTTGGAGTAACAGAAAATTATATAGTCAGGAGAGAGAGAGAGGGAGAGAGAGAGAGAAGAGAGGAGAGAGAGAGAGAGAGAGAGAGAGAGAGAGAGAGAGAAGTAAATAGGCAAATAGAGATAAAGACTGAATAAATGAAAGAAAGAGAAATGTATCGATCAATTTCTAGACAAACACAAAAAGACAGACGGAAATAGACAGATATATAGACAAGAGATAGAAACAAGCTTAAAAGAGACACACATATAAGTCATATACCCAAATAAAAAAATAGAAAATAGATTCATATATGCAACAAATCTGAAAAAGAAACCAAACCAGAAAAGATGGGAGAAAAATTATAACGAGGAGAAAATAGATAAGAATAGATAGAAATAGAAAGTCGAAAATAGATCAATGAGTTATTCTTAGTGTGAGGTGATCCCGTGAGGCAGTGTTGAGGGCGGCGTCTTTGTGGGCTTATGGACCTATAAAGAGAGTTTTATGAGGCATTAAAGAGAGAGAAATAGTGGTCTTTAATGAGAGATCGAGAGGAAATTGAGAGAGGTTAGAGAGAAATTGAGAGAGGTTAGAGAGAAATATAGAGAGATAGAGACTGATAGGCAAAGAAAGAGACTGATAGGCAAAGAGAGAGACTGATAGGCAAAGAGAGAGAGACTGATAGGCAAAGAGAGAGAGACTGATAGGCAAAGAGAGAGAGGCTGATAGGCAAAGAAAGAGACTGATAGGCAAAGAGAGAGACTGATAGGCAAAGAGAGAGAGACTGATAGGCAAAGAGAGAGAGACTGATAGGCAAAGAGAGAGAGGCTGATAGGCAAAGAGAGAGAGACTGATAGGCAAAGAGAGAGACTGATAGGCAAAGAGAGAGAGACTGATAGGCAAAGAGAGAGAGACTGATAGGCAAAGAGAGAGACTGATAGGCAAAGAGAGACTGATAGGCAAAGAGAGAGATTGATAGGCAAAGAAAGAGACTGATAGGCAAAGAGATGAGGAAAAAGAATTTGCAAAGAGAGAGAGACTGATAGGGAAAAGAGAGAGACTGATAAAAGGAACGAAGAAAAAGAGACTGATAGGCAAAGAAAGAGACTGATAGGTAAAGAGAGAGATTGATAGGCAAAGAGAGAGACTGATAGGGAAAGAGAGAGAGACTGATAGGCAAAGAGAGAGAGACTGATAGGCAAAGAGAGGGAGAGACTGATAGGCAAAGAGAGAGAGACTGATAGGCAAAGAGAGAGAGACTGATAGGGAAAAAGAGAGAGAACTGATAGGCAAAAGAGAGAGAGACTGATAGGCAAAGAGAAGAGAGAGACTGATAGGCAAAGAGAGAGAGACTGATAGGCAAAGAGAGAGAGACTGATAGGCAAAGAGATAGGACTGATAGGCAAAGAAGAGAGACTGATAGGGAAAAAGAGAGAGACTGATAGCAAAGAGAGAGAGAGACTGATAGGCAAAAAGAGAGACTGATAGGCAAAGAGAGAGAGACTGATAGCCCAAAAGAGAGAGACTGATAGGCAAAGAGAGAGACTGATAGGCAAAAAGAGAGAGACTGATAGCAAAGAGAGAGAGACTGATAGGCAAAGAGAGAGAGAGACTGATAGGCAAAGAGAGAGAGACTGATAGGCAAAGAGAGAGAGACTGATAGGAAAGGGGAGAGAGAACTGATAGGCAAAAAGAGAGAGACTGATAGGCAAAGAGAGAGAGAACTGATAGGCAAAGAGAGAGAGACTGATAGGCAAAGAGAGAGAGCTGATAGGCAAAGAGATAGAGACTGATAGGCAAAGAGAGAGAGACTGATAGGAAAAGAGAGAGGACTGATAGGCAAGAGAGAGACTGATAGGCAAAGAGAGAGAGACTGATAGGCAAAGAGAGGACTGATAGGCAAAGAGAGAGAGACTGATAGGCAAAGAGAGAGAGACTGATAGGCAAAGAGAGAGACTGATAGGCAAAGAGAGAGACTGATAGGCAAAGAGAGAGACTGATAGGCAAAGAGAGAGACTGATAGGCAAAGAGAGAGACTGATAGGCAACGAAAGAGAGACTGATAGGTAAAGAGAGAGACTGATAGGCAAAGAGAGAGACTGATAGGCACGAGAGAGACCGATAGGCAACGAGAGAGAGAAATGATAGGCAAAGAGAAAAGACTGAAGGCAAAGAGAAGAGACTGATAGGCAACGAGAGAGAGACTGATAGGCAAAGAGAGAGACTGATAGGGCAAAGAGAAGAGAGACTGATAGGCAAGAGAGAGAGACTGATAGGCAAAGAGAGAGACTGATAGGCAAAGAGAAGACTGATAGGCAAAGAGAGAGAGACTGATAGGCAAAGAGAGAGAGACTGATAGGGCAAAGAGAGAGACTGATAGGCAAAGAGAAAGAGACTGATAGGCCCAAAAAGAGAGACTGATAGGCAAAGAGAGAGAAACTGATAGGCAAAGAGAGAGAAACTGATAGACAAAGAGAGAGAGACTGATAGGCAAAGAGAGAGAGACTGATAGGCAAAGAGAGAGAACTGATAGGGAAAGAGAGAGAGACTGATAGGCAAAGAAGAAGACTGATTTGCAAAGAGGAGAGAGACTGGTAGGCAAAGAGAGAGACTGATAGGCAAAGAGAGAGAGACTGATAGGGAAAGAAGAGAGACTGAAGGCAAAGAGAGAGACTGATAGGCAAAAGAGAGAGAGAGACTGATAGGCAAAGAGAGAGACTGATAGGCAAAGAGAGAGATTGATACAAAGAGAGAGAGACTGATGGGCAAAAGAGAGAGAGACTGATAGGCAAAGAAGGAGACTGATAGGCAAAGAGAGAGAGATTGTAGGCAACGAGAGAGAGACTGATAGGCAAAGAGAGAGAGACTGATAGGCAAGAGAGAGAACGGATAGGCAAAGAGAGAGAGACTGATAGGCAAAGAGAGAGAGACTGATAGGCAAAGAGAGAGAGAGACTGGGTAGGCAAAGAGAGAGAGACTGATAGGCAAAGAGAGAGGACTGATAGGCAAAGAGAGAGAGACTGATAGGCAAAGAGAGAGACTGATAGCAAAGAGAGAGAGAGACTGATAGGCAAAGAGAGAGAGACTGAAAAGGCAAAGAGAGAGAGAGAGACTGATAGGCAAAGAGAGAGACTGATAGGCAAAGAGAGAGAGACTGATAGGCAAAGAGAGAGAGAGACTGATAGGCAAAGAGAGAGAGACTGATAGGCAAAGAGAGAGAGAGACTGATAGGCAAAGAGAGAGACTGATAGACAAAGAGAGAGAGAGACTGATAGGGGAAAGAGAGAGACTGATAGGCAAAAGAGAGGACTGATATGCAAAGAGAGAGAGACTGTAGGCAAAGAGAGAGACTGATAGGCAAAGAGAGAGACTGATAGGCAAAGAGAAGACTTAGGCAAAGAGAGAGAGACTGATAGGCAAAGAGAGAGAGACTGATAGGCAAAGAGAGAGACTGAAAAGGCAAAAGAGAGAGACTGATAGGCAAAGAGAGAGACTGATAGGCAAAGAAGAGAGACTGATAGGCAAAGAGAGAGAGACTGATAGGGAAAGAGAGAGACTGATAGACAAAGAGAGAGAGAGACTGATTTGGCAAAGAGAGAGACTGATAGGCAAAGAGAGAACTGATGGCAAAGAGAGAGACTGATAGGCAAAGAGAGAGACTGATAGGCAAAGAGAGAGACTGATAGGCAAAAAGAGAGACTGATAGCAAGAAGAGACAAGCAAAAAAAGCGACTAAGGGAAAAAGACATGGAAAGAAGAACATACAAAAAACTATAGCAAGAAAAATAAGGCAAAGAAGAAAGACATAGGCAACAGAGAAAACGAAAAAAAGGATATGCGAAAAGATGTAAAAAAAGCTGATATAAAAGAATTACATAAAAAAGCAATCTAAACATTACGACAAGGAAGAAATACAAATCTTTCACTTAACGGCAGCAGACAAAAACCACAACAGAAAAGAAAAAAAGGAAAAAACAAACCCCCACCATTGGGTAAATTTTTTGTGAACTTTTGTATTAAGGCAATTGTCATAGAAAAAGGAAGTAACTTTTATTTTTCATTAGTACACAAAAACACCGCCGGAAAGAAACATGGGAAAAAAAAAAAAAAAATTGGGTTTTTTTTTGTATGTATTAGGATGCAAGAAAAGGAAAGTAAAATTTTTTTAATATAGACATTACAAAAGGACACGGGGTTTAAGGAAGCTTGAAAGAAAAAAGAAAAGAAAAAAAGAAAAAAGAAAAAATTTACAGGGTAAAAAAAAGAAAATGAGCTTGTTGTGACTTAAAAAACGAAAAGGGAAATTAAGTTTGGGATTTGGTTTTGTTTCCTTGGGTTTGGGAAATTGTGGCC
>JACEEZ010012905.1:47500-65000 GCA_016584305.1 Chionoecetes opilio
GAGAGCGAGAGAGAGAGAGAGAGAGAGAGAGAGAGAGAGAGAGAGAGAGAGAGAGAGAGAGAGAGAGAGAGAGAGAGAGAGAGAGAGAGAGAGAGAGGAGAGAGAGAGAGAGAGAGAGAGAAGAAAGAGAGAGAGAGAGAGAGAGAGAGAGAGAGAGAGAGAGAGAGAGAGAGAGAGAGACCCTACATCTTCTTTCTTCCTGGAAATGGACTTGCCTGGATGGGGTCGTCAAGGCACTTATTAGTGTTGTCTTGGAGCGAGAACACAACAACACAGCGTCGAGATGTTTGTCCCGCTTAAGAGACGAAAAGAGAAATCACATATTACTTCCTTTTATTAATCCATGTTTTTCTTCTCACGTTGGGCTGAACTGGAAATCGTTGTTATTTATATATCAACGCTTCAACGCATCAACGCCTCTGTATCCTGTGTATCCCTCATTGATCTATTTACTGTAATCCTCTCTGTGTATGATACCTTTATAAGCCTCTATACACTTTCAGTAAAGCTTTTCAGGGTTACGTGTATATATAGTTAGTGTCGCTTCATCACAGGCGGGTTGGAGTTTCACCTGACCGTCCTCACCCCAGTCATCGGTGCCAGATTGTCGCATTTCACTAACTGGACCTCAACCCTCCCACCTCTCCACCCAATCTCTCTAGGCCTGCCCCCCCCCCACCACTCCCCCCTCTCCCCCCGCACCCTGATGCATGAGTGTCACCCTGGCCACCACGTCCGCGCCACCCTGGACCGTGTGTGCCCTGCTCGCTCTTTCCACTCTCGGTGTTTTACTCCATCATGATCGGAGGCTGTACAATTATGTATTATCCCTGTATATTGATCCGCTTAATACATGTGTGTGCTGAGTCACCCCCACCTCAGCCCTGCTACCATGACACATGATGGACACGGTTTAGCAACACCGGTGCAATACTCTCGATGTTTGAGATAGTGGTTTACCCTCTGCTATATATATGTACATATCTATATATTCTATACATACAGAATATTGCCTTGACTGTCCTGTAGCTGTAGTTTTAGAGGTACTTTGAATTTCCTTCAGAAGTATGGTGTCTAACGCTTCCTTGTTTCCTCAGGTGGAAGGTAAAGCTCAAGCAGCCGCCTGAAGGGGAAGACGAGCTGGACACCGAGTGGTTTGAGAAGGCGGCGAGCGGCGGCCTCAGTGGTTGGTGGGACAGTGCCCATCCCGGTAACCTTTCCTGGGGTCAAGACAACACCTCCACCACCACCTCTGCTGCCCTTACCACCGCCGCTGCCGCCTGCATTGCAAACGGATCAGTGGTGTGTGTCGGCGAGAACCAAACATCCATCTTTGACAGCCCGCCGCCCTTCAGCCTTCCATCCACAGTGTTCATCGGGGTGTGCCTGAGCCTGTGCATCGCCATGACCATCATGGGTAACATCCTGGTACTCATGGCCTTCTTCTGCGAGCGAGCCATCCGCCAGCCCTCCAACTACTTCCTGGCGTCCCTGGCCGTCACCGACATCCTCATCGGCACGGTGTCGATGCCCTTCTACACTGTGTACGTGTTGGTGGGCTACTGGGACTTGGGACCCATCCTGTGCGACCTGTGGCTCTCCGTCGACTACACCGTCTGCCTGGTGTCACAGTTCACGGTTCTCCTCATCACCATCGACCGGTTCTGCTCCGTCAAGATCGCCGCCAAGTACCGTGCATGGCGCACCAAGAACCGCGTCATCATCATGGTGCTGGTCACGTGGGTGGTGCCGGCATTACTCTTTTTTGTCAGCATTTTTGGGTGGGAACATTTTATTGGCTATCGTGACCTCGGGCCCGGCCAGTGCATGGTACAGTTTCTTAAGGACCCCGTCTTCAACACGTCTCTTATAGTTGCCTATTATTGGATTCCCCTCGTGGTCCTCTTCATCCTTTACGCAGGCATCTATCAAACCGCCTACGAGATGTCCAAGAAGGCGCGGGCAAAAAGAAAGCAGGCACAGGCCATGGTGAACATAGGGCCAGCCAGTGCCAGACCCAGTCCCGCCCCAATACACAAGCCTCCTGACTCCGCCCCACCTGCCCAGACAGGTAAAAGGGAGAGCGGCACAGGCATGACTCTCTCTAAGACCCAGAGCACCCTCTTCAGTCAAGACCTGCCCAAGCCCGAGCCTCAGGATGTGGGTGCCCCGCCTACTGCCGGCGACATCCTCCCTTCTCAGAAAAAGTCTTCCAAATTCTCGACAGGTGAGACAAATCACCTAGAGAAGAAGATCTCTGAGAAGAACCTTGAGAAACCAAGCAGCGCCATTGAAAGTGAGGACGAGAAACGCTGCAACAATGCAATACTCAACAAGATGGAACCGGCGGCCTCCACTCTACCTTCCGCCCAGCAAGCCAGTCTGCCAACGATGGCCGCACGTTGCCTTCTGGATTTGGACACCAATACGGGCCTCACCCAACCCGCCATCCAGCCGGTGCCAGCAGACTCTGCGGCGGCTCTGCTCAGCCGCAGCCACTGGGGCAATGGCGATCTACCGACACGGGTGCGGCCCGTTAGCCTCGTAGGGGAAATTCCCATCGTACCACCGCCGCCACCTTGTACTGTGCACTTCGGTGTCCATCCCCTGGCGACCTCCACACCTCTTATCCCCGCTGCTGCCTCGCTCATGGACCCCATCGCGCCGCCTGCCATGTTCGCCGACCTTCCATCGCCATCGGCCGCTCCGCCACCATGGCGCCCCAACTCGCTGGATTTGAAGGTCGGCACGCCTAATGGCACAGACTCAGTCATGTCTTTGGATATAAGTGACATGAGGTTCATGGACGACAGCTCCATCGTCGTCCCATCGCCAGTAGTAGAGACTCCGCCGTCCTCCAGCTGGACACCCAATGGCACGCTCTCTGCAGATGACTTGGGGCGTTGCCTGGACTCACCCACAACAGTTCCCTCGCCGTCGAATACAGTCACGCCCACTCCGATCGCCTCTGTCAACGGAAACAGTTATTTCTGCAATGGTTCTGAGTCTTTGCGTTCCATCTCCAAGTCCTCAGCATCAGAACACAGCCCACCTCTCGCCCCACACACATCACCCATCGAGGGCATCATTGTAAATTCTCCCTCACCCCTACAACCCCATGTCACACCTGCCGTCCACCTCACCACCACTACCACCGCTATCAACACTGTCACTGCCACCGTGAGTCTCGCGCCGCCCAGGCTGTCTGTGGTGGCCGACAGTGAGTCTAACAGCGTGGAGAGCTTCCGTTGCCCTGTCAATGGAGGACTTCTAGGCGACTCCCTCACTCCTCACGTGCTTGTACCTGACTGCAGCATCGACCCTGAGAGCTTCGCTGAGACTTCCCAAGCAGATGACAAGACACGTATCAAGAAGGATATGCTCAAGAACCTCGGGAAGAAGATGCGCCTCAAGAAGAAAAACAAAGACCTCGATAAGGACAGGAAATCAAAGTCACACAATCGGGCTAACAAAGCTCTGAAGACAATCTCGGTGATCATGGGTGCCTTCGTGGCCTGCTGGACGCCTTACCACATCATTGCCATCATGGAGTCCTTCTGCCAGTGCACCAATGCCCACGTCTATATGTTTTTCTACTTCCTCTGTTATGCCAACAGTCCCATTAACCCCATCTGCTACGCGCTCGCCAACCAGCAGTTCAAAAAAACGTTCACACGGCTTCTCAGGGGTGACTTTCACATGAACTAAGAGCATTCTGCCAGCCTTCTCTTCCAGCAGGAGTCGGCGCGAGGTGGTGACTCAGGTGTGTGTGATATGAATAGACCAAAGAGCTGGTTATAAAGCGGGACCCAATGTGTGTGTGTGTGTGTGTGTGTGTGTGTGTGTGTGTGTGTGTGTGTGTGTGTGTCTGTGAGAGAGAGAGAGAGAGAGAGAGAGAGAGAGAGAGAGAGAGAGAGAGAGAGAGAGAGAGAGAGAGAGAGAGATAGAGAGAGAGAGAAAGAGAGAGAGAGAGAAACATATCCACAACTCCATGTTATACGATTAATATATCCTATGGTCTTATACCAATGCAGATAATCCGAGAAAGGAGAAAATTAACAGTCACACCACAGACCGATCCCCAGCCTGCCGCCCCCACACGCCTGCCATTCCCCGCCCCTCGCGTCCCCCGCCGCCTACACGCCCGTCACCAGGAACAATAGCCGCCGCACTAATCAATAAAGTGGAAGGTGTTTATTGGATACATAGGAGGGGCAGGTGGTGGGGGGAGGGGAGGAGGTGTTCAGGTGTGTGCCATGGCGGGCCAGGGGTGTCCAGGTGCACTAATAAAGGTCACCTAAAGCAGGGAGGGGCAGGTGTGTGTGTGTGTGTGTGTGTGTGTGTGTGTGTGTGTGTGTGTGTGTGTGTGTGTGTGTGTGTGTGTGTGGGGTGTGAGCGAGAGAGATAATACATAAACGTCCGGTAGGCTTCTCTCTGATTTTGTTTTAATTCCATATTTTTGACTCAAGGGCGTGGCAGTGAGGTGTTAAGTCCCTCTAATCAGGAAAATAACAGGGAGGGAAAGGAGAGACGATAGGAAACACAAGAAATACACAGAGACAGGAGATAGGAGGCTAGGCGTGGGCAAGTGGCGCTATAGGTAAGAGGCGAAAGACAAGCCAAAGTCGGGTAAGAACACAGACAACAGAGCAATGCGATTGCACCTAGCTGTGATGTTCGAACCGCAGCCGCTTGTTTCGTGGTACTCGTGTGACAGACATGAGGAGCAGCCAACTGTGACGCAAAAACATTAAGAGAATACAAACAGAGTGACCAAGACCCAGGGACACGAGCAGGACAAAATAACAACACTAAAGGAATCCAGGGGAACAAACACGAACAAGGCTTAACTCCTAGAGACCCAGAACGTAATTTCCATTGTACTTTGGGTATACCTTAACCCCTTCACGCCCAGATCTTTCCTTTGTTATAAAAAATCATCTGTTGTCGAGCCATGAAATTTCGAAAAGTAACTGAATATACCAAATTAGTTAGTGGACAAGGATACTAAACGGCATATCTATAAAATATTGCTTATATTAATTAAAATCGTCTAATGGTAGCCAAATTACAAAGGAAATTACGTTCTGGGCTTCAAGGGGTTAAGACGATTTTTGTGACTATAAGCAAGATTTTATAGATATGACCTATTTAGTATCCTTGGTGACCACTAGCTAATTTGGTATATTCAGTTAATTTTTTATAATTTTATGGCTTGACAACATGCAATTTTATATAGCAAAGGAAAGATCTGGGCGTGAAGGGGTTAAGTAAGGAGGAAGGTACACCAGAGGAATCAGTGGACATGACCAGAAACAAGAGGCATAAGACAAGCGTTAAGATGTTAGAGTGATGTAAACACAATAACAGGAAGCAAGACACAAGGAAGAGCCAGGGACGACTTGGACTGAGTAGCATCAGAGGTACCCAAGAACCCAGTGGTTTAAGGAAGGCCTATTGTTTGACGGGCTTAAACTGGCAGTCTGGGTGGAGTCTCTTGAGGCCTCCAGCTGTAAAATATGTACGTTAAAATTGTATCAATACATGTATATTTCCTTTGTGATGCCTTTTACAAATATCACAAAAGTTAAGTTCAATTATTTAAATATGTGGCAATAGCGCATTCCTGAGTGCCCCACTACTGTCCCACCCAGGCTGCCAGTTTAAGACGGTCCAGTCCGACTATAGGAGACACGAGGGGTATTGATATATGAATAAAATCATAAGACATTAGACCCGTAGTTACATAAACCGTGAAGGAAAGTAATTGGGACGCAACATCAATGCACGGGGCAGGATTTAGGAACATTTGATACATGAGACTGCAGCACATCTTGGAGAGCCGAGGGAGACAGAATCGCAGAGAAGGAGCGTGAGGTAGCGTGATAATCGTGAGCGTGAGTTAGGAATGTAAGGGGACAGCAGGGTGACACGGAAAGAGGTCACAAAAACACCAGCGAGCGCAAAGGATACAAGAACGCAGCGACAGGACACACCACACACACACACACACACACAACACACACACACCACCACACACACACACACAACACACACACACACACACACACACACAACACACACACCACACACACACACACAGAGACACACACAACCACACAAACACACACACACAACACACACACACACACACACACACACACACACACACACACACACACACACACACACACACACACACACACACACACACAGAGACACACACAGACGCACACAGAGACACACACACACATACAAACACACACACACACACACACACACACACACACACACACACACACACACACACACACACACACACACCCGACCACGGCCGCACACACACACACACACACACACACACACACACACACACACACACACACACACACACACACACACACACACACACACACACACACGAGTTATCTAGCAACACAAATGGGAAACTTATGGAAATCATCTGCCACCAGACGTCTTTCAATGTACGAGTAAATGGCTTCTTGGCCGGAGTACGTGGTAGATTACCGTGATTTTCCTTCGTATTCCTGAGAAGCAGTGGGTCAAAATATCTTTATACTCAAATTAAATAAAAAATAAAAATCTTCGTAGCAGAAATATAGCACATTAGAATACAATGCTGTCATTTGATTTCCTAGAAAACTAGGGAAAATTTTAAAAACCTGGCGCGTATATTTCCTTTTTGATGATTCCTAAGGACCAGACGCAAAGGTCACAACGATGTTTGATTTATACAATACTTTTACCCAAGCACATGCTTTGGTAGTGTCAGTATCTCTTAGGCAGAAATTAAACGAATTCCGTTGTTCCAAAACAGCCATCTGACCTCAGAAACCGTCCCACCACCAACGATATGTTATGCCTCCTATTTTTTGGATCTCAACGAGAAAGGACACACGCCATCACTTTCAAATAAGTCATTCCAGTTTGTTATTTCAGCAACACGCCAACCTTTTGTGGCGTGTTCCTGTGTCATGACAGCGAATGAAAGTGAGATGAATGATTTCAATAAATTTTAGTTGATCACGGAACAAAAGTCTTTGCGATCTTGCGTGACAGAACCATTGCATTTTCGTTAAAAGAGACTGACATAAAAACAAGTGCTTGCCTGAGATATAGCAGTATATATCAAACACTTTAAGAGCCCCGGCTATGGTGACCTTTGCATCATGTTTATGAGAACTGACGAAAAAGAAAATATAAGTGCCACGTATTCACAATTTGGCCACTATTCTAGGGAATATATGACAGCAATATGTTCTATTTGCATATATAATTGATGCAAAGGTTTTTTTTATTGTTTCATTTGTGTTTAATTAATGCTAATGCGACACACTGCATCTCTCAATAACAAAGAAAAATCCTTGTAATATAACACGTATTTCAAGCCAAGAAGCCATTTACAGTAGTGGCCTCTGGTGGCAGACAGCTTCACAAATCCCCCATTGAGACACAGAGACACGCGGGTCATCCATAGCCAAAGGCAGGACGCAGGAATACCAAAGGAAGACTGTAAAGTGACGACAACTGTGAAATTGAAAACAGAAGCCATGATCAACGAGAGGGGTTACCGCGGACAGGAAGTTGCGCGGCCGACTAGAAATAATTTGTTGGCGATAGTTAAACAGACAGATAAATAGAACCCCAAAACAACATGTCAAATCCACGAAGCGATAAATGAAACTAGAAGACAATTGGAATCCCAAGAGTTCGATGAAAGACAAACACCAGAGAGGAGAGAGAGAGAGAGAGAGAGAGAGAGAGAGAGAGAGAGAGAGAGAGAGAGAGAGAGCGAGCCCTAAGATGCTTGAAGAAGTCCCGTGTGTGCAGGTGGGTCACAGAGGAAGAATAAGCCCCCATAGGCGTGTGGGTCTGTGGTATAGTGGAGAGACGTAGGCCATGGCAAGTTAAATAGTGGAAACAAACCTTACATCCCGGCCTTCAATTGTGTATGTAAGTGTGTGTGTGTGTGTGTGTGGTGTGTGTGAGTGAGTGTGTGTGTGTGTGTGTGTGTGTGTGTGTGTGTTGAGCTGTGGTACGGAGAAGGGTACTGCCTCAACACATGAATAGAAGCACAACATTTCTTAATATTCCATAGTATCATAAGTTATGTATACGAAGCCCGTAAATGAACACCCACCCCGTCCTCCCTTCCCTCAAAAGCCCTATCTTTCCGTCACCAAGCCCGTCCTCCCTTCCCTCAAAAGCCCTATCTCTCCGTCACCAAGCCCGTCCTCCCTTCCCTCAAAAGCCCTATCTCTCCGTCAACTACCCCGTTCTCACTACCCTCATAAGCCCTATCTCTCCGTCACCAAGCCCGTTCTCCCTTCCTTCAAAAGCCCTATCTCTCCGTCACCAAGCCCGTCCTCCCTTCCCTCAAAAGCCCTATCTCTCCGTCAACTATCCCGTTCTCCCTTCCCTCATAAGCCCTATCTCTCCGTCACCAAGCCCGTTCTCCCTTCCCTCAAAAGCCCTATCTCTCCGTCACCAAGCCCGTTCTCCTTCCCTCAAAAGCCCTATCTCTCCGTCACCAAGCCCGTTCTCCCTTCCCTCAAAAGCCCTATCTCTCCGTCACCAAGCCCGTTCTCCCTTCCCTCAAAAGCCCTATTTCTCCGTCACCAAGCCCGTCCTCCCTTCCCTCAAAAGCCCTATCTCTCCGTCACCAAGCCCGTCCTCCCTTCCCTCAAAAGCCCTATCTCTCCGTCACCAAGCCCGTCCTCCCTTCCCTCAAAAGCCCTATCTCTCCGTCAACTACCCCATTCTCCCTTCCCTCAAAAGCCCTATCTCTCCGTCACCAAGCCCATTCTCCCTTCCCTCAAAAGCCTATCTCTCCGTCAACTACCCCATTCTCCCTTCCCTCAAAAGCCCTATCTCTCCGTCACCAAGCCCGTCCTCCCTTCCCTCAAAAGCCTATCTCCGTCAACTACCCCATTCTCCCTTCCCTCCGAAGCCCTATCTCTCCGTCAACTACCCCATTCTCCCTTCCCTCAAAAGCCCTATCTCTCCGTCACCAAGCCCGTTCTCCCTTCCCTCAAAAGCCTATCTCTCCGTCAACTACCCCATACTCCCTTCCCTCAAAAGCCCTATCTCTCCGTCACCAAGAAGAAGACTGAACAAGAACAGAAGGGGGTAAAAGGGGTAGAAGGACTGCAGAAATACCCAACGTTTTCCTCCATTTCCTAATCTCCTCGGTGTCCTGCCTCGTCTGGATAGCGCAGCGGCTAAGCTAAGCACGCCGACGTATCCATTAGAGCCAGGGCGAGAAAGAGAAAGAATGAGAGTGTGTGGGTGTCTGTGTGTCGAGGAGCCGTGAATATGTGGGATGACCGGTGTTAAAAGGAGTCCATGTCGGGTATGTGAGAGCTTGGCTAAGCATGATCTCTAATCTTACCTTGATTCGTCTCTCTCTCTCTCTCTCTCTCTCTCTCTCTCTCTCTCTCTCTCTCTCTCTCTCTCTCTCTCTCTCTCCTCTCTCTCTCTTCTCTCTCTCTCTCTCTCTCTCTCTCTCCTCTCTTCGTGAAATAAATAATTTGAATTTGAACTCTCTCTCTCTCTCTCTCCTCTCTCTCTCCTCTCTCTGTCTCTCTCTCTTCTCTCTCTCTCTCTCTCTCTCTCTCTCTCTCTCTCTCTCTCTCTCTCTCTCTCTCTCTCTCTCTCTCTCCTCTCTCTCTCCTCTCTCTCTCTCTCTCTCTCTCTCTCTCTCTCTCTCTCTCTCTCTCTCTCTCTCTCTCTCTCTCTCTGTGTCCGCTTTTTCATAGGTTTTATCAAATAAGTCCGTTTTGACGAAAATGTGTGTCAGTGTGTGTGCATACGCGCGTGTGAAAGAGAGAAGAAAAAATACATAGTCAGGAAGAGAAAACAAATGGAATTCAGTTTGTTCTGTCACTATAGTGTAAGATCAACAACAACACGCAGTACCCCCAGTTTTATTTTGTGTTTTTTTCAGATTATCGTTTTTTATTCCTCAGCTATAGCACAATTGTCTCCCCCACATCACTACCACCATCACCACCACCATCATCACCATCACCACCACCACCACTTCCTTCCTCAACTCCATCCACCAAAATTAGAGCTTAGGTTAACCCATAGGTATAACCAACATGGCACTATTTTCACCCCTCTCTCTGTCCTCACCCCATCACCTCCCCCGTCCCTCCCTGTAGAGTAGACCATTTTCCTTGCCAGTGATCAATGGCAAAACATGTTTGTGTATGTTCAATTCTTAGAAACTCGGTCGGAAGATTGTCACTCGTTTTACTGTTGCCTGAATAAACTATTTTTTTCTATTTGTTCTTTGTGGTTAATGTCAAAGATGTTCCCTGTTATGTGTGGTGGCAGGGCGGCGATGTGGTGGCTCTCAGATGCGACATAGTGTTTCAGTTAGTCAGTCGCAGCCCTACCACCACTGTCATCGCCGCCGCCGCTGTTACCTGCCTCGGAGTAGCCACCAGACGAGCGTGGACACTGTGTCTAAGAATACTGAGAATGTACTGTACAGGAAATAAAATGTGCGACGTTGTTGGCTTTTACCAACGACCCTACCATGGGTGTAGCAGAGACAAAGATATCACTCGAGCTAAGGGAGAATCAGAAGGATACAAAATAAAGAAAAGTAGGAAGAAGAGACGTCATATTAATAATAAAGAAGAAGAATGAGGAGGAAATTGAATAGATGGAGGAGACGAAGACAATAAAGAAGAAAGGTGACAGAGTATAAGAGGATAATAAGAGAGAAAATAAAGCATGAGAGAGGATCCAACGTAGCTACAATTATACCCTGATAGGAAGGACGGCAAGGAGCGAGGGTATACCAAATAGGATTAACGAAGGGGTCGACGCCTGGCTCGGCACCTCTCCGTAAACCGACGCTAAGGTAAGTTGTGCTTCGAGCAGCGCCGAACTATATACACTACGACCTTGATAGGGGAGACACGGCGGCGCTGAGATGAGTTCGCGGGAGACAGGATCGTGTTAGAGTGTTAAAGGGAAAGTCGCTGTAGATTTCTTGTCACGTCGTCTTCTCTTGATGTTTTTAAGGCGGTGTGTTATGAGGAGGCTTCGAGGGAAATTGCGGTGTTTGTGAGAGAGATTTTCCGTGTGATGCGTTTCCTGGGTGTCATCACTGGTTTGTTTTGAGTACGAGCGAGGTATATATGTTATTTGATCTCTCTCTCTCTCTCTCTCTCTCTCTCTCTCTCTCTCTCTCTCTCTCTCTCTCTCTCTCTCTCTCTCTCTCTCTCTCTCTCTCTCTCTCTCTCTCTCTCTCTCTCTCTCTCTCTCTCTCTCTCTTTCTCTTTTTGAAGTTTTGGCATTCTCTTATTTGCAAACTGCCTCTTTCCTGAGCCAACTCATTAACTTTCTCGACTAAACAATCTTTCCCCTCCACACACAGACTCTCTCTCTCTCTCTCTCTCTCTCTCCTCTCTCTCTCCTCTCTCTCTCTTCCTCTCTCTCTCTCTCTCTCTCTCTCTCTCTCTCTCTCTCTCTCTCTCTCTCTCTCTCCTCTCTCTCTCTCTCTCTCTCCTCTCTCTCTCTTCCTCCTCTCATCTCTCTCTCTCACTCTCTCTCCTCTCTCTCTCTCATCTCTCTCTCTCTCCTCATCTCTCTCTCTCTCATCTCTCCTCGTCTCTCATCTCTCTCTCTCTCTCTCTCTCCATCTCCTCCTCTCTCTCTCTCCTGCTCTCCTTCCGTCTAACAACACTCCCAGACTCCATTCGGTCTACCCAAACTCTTCTTTAATCCACTCGCACACTGACCAACACCCCCCTCGCCACCTGCTCTCCACCCGCTCTCTAGGGGTCTGGCAACACTGCAGGGGGGAGGGGAAAAGAGATCCTTCGAGGTAGTAACACTGACTGTCTCATAGAACGATAGAAAGGACGAACTATATAGGTGGTTGTTGTTTTTTCTTCGTTTTGTGATGGGATGGGGTGGGACGGAAGCCGAATAGGAGGAAGTAGTAACGGTTTGTGAGTTATTGATTCTTCATTATGCGTGTGTGTTCTTGTCTGACCCAAGCGATGTCATCATAGGTACACATTCTCTCTCTCTCTCTCTCTCTCTCTCTCTCTCTCTCTCTCTCTCTCTCTCTCTCTCTCTCTCTCTCTCTCTCTCTCTCTCTCTCTCTCTCTCTCTCTCTCTCTTCTCTCTTTCATACTTATACACTGATCAAAACGGCGCACTGTAAATCGAGGCAGCAACAAGATTAATACAACTGTTCAGCCAGATATTTGTGGATGGTAATAAGCTGTGCTCCGGGGACGTAACGGGCTCACATTTATGCTTCAGTCTGATACATATTGCCACGGTTATATCCCCGGCAACCACACCGAGGCTGAATATCGAATAAAGACTCACATTTGGAATATATCAAGAGCAGAATGGCATGAAGCGAACAAATATCTATCGATCAAAGATTATGGTGGTGTTATTCAGTAAATGTTCAATCGGCTGTACGAATGGATATATTGAAGTTTAGGGAAAACCATTGTACTGTAACATATTGAGAAGACGAATATTGAAAGTTATGTTGTTAGAAAAATTGAGTTAGAAAAGAAATCGTTGGAAAGGTTGAAAATGACAAAAGAGTATTTCATGAAGACGTCGTTTGAGGGATGGTCACAGTACCTGCTCTTCTACCTCCTATTGGCTCACTAATTATGCAGGTGCCAGGCGCTCCGATCACAGGCGCCGCTTTCATGGTCACTTCGATGTATTCTTAATCCAGCAACATGTCTTTTCTGTCAGGAATACCGTGCTTGTTGTTCACTCATATTCACTCCCTTAATATCCTCTCATTTTCATGTATTCCCTCATTTTCACTCATATTCTTGCTCCGTACTTTTAATCACATTCATTATTTTTCTTCTTGTTCAGTTTTTTTTACCTTTCTGGCAGTCTTTTTTTTCTTTTATATAATCATTTTCCGCTTCTTTTGTCGGGAATGGCGTGCAGGTAAACTTGAAGCAATCACACCAGAAACACGCAAATGCTATTACGATTACTCAAATTATACACACTAAAGGATTAGGCTATTAAAGGTGTTTTAAACGAATGCAGCATTAAATCATCTCTCTCTCTCTCTCTCTCTCTCTCTCTCTCTCTCTCTCTCTCTCTCTCTCTCTCTCTCTCTCTCTCTCTCTCTCTCTCTCTCTCTCTCTCTCTCTCTCTCTCTCTCTCAAAAGTTAGTAGCCAATGGTGGGATTTACGATCATTTGTATTTTTTTCAACGCTGCATGTCACTTTAGGCATGTCAACTACCCACTAGTGTGTTGTGTTTGTGTGTGTGGGGGGGGGAGGGTGATGGTAAGGGAGCAAACATGTCACAACTATAACTTGCGACAGGTTGGAAAAGGCTAAGGGTTCGGAGGGACGTGTGTGTATGAGAAAAAGAGGGAGGCACCACACACACACATGTGCACACACACACACATATATATATATATAATATATATATATATATATATATATATATATATATATATATATATATATATATATATATTATTATATATACTATATAGTATATTATATATATAATATATATATATATATATATATATATATATATATATATATATATATATATTATATATTATATACATTATCAAAAGATATTTTCTACTCCTCCAACTCTTCCCCTTTATTTTTCCAACCGCTTCTCATTTTCTTTCCTCCCTCATCTACACTCGTGTTCGCAGCTTCACTCTATGTAATGCCCCCAACTTCGCTGCAGATTTAAAAAACACCACAAAATTGCCTTTATTGGAATCTTATGCTTATACGGTATGTTTGTATTTCGTTTCTCCCATTTTCTTTGGTGCTTGTGTTCGTGCGGAAGAAAACGTACGATGCTGTTTGTTTACAAATGTCTGAGTAGCTTTCCCGTGTAGGTGTTCTTTCCTTCCCTTCGCGCTACACGTGTAGTTCCTCGCTACCTGGAAACTTTGACGCCAGTTACTCCACTTTGGGCTGTTTGGGAGCTTCAATTACCTCCAATTTCCTGTTCACGTAAGTGCCAATCATTGCATTTGGTAGATAATGAAAGTGTTAACTGTTCGTCCTCTCTCGGACCTCCCTCTCCCGCTGTTACTCTCCCTTCTCTATCCATGTTTCCTAGAAGAGGTGAAGCTGACTAAACTAACAACTAATTACCTCACTAACTGCCTGCCGCCCTGGGACTCCCTTCATCTGTCCCTTCACATGGGCCTCTGCGCTACGCCTTGCCCTCAGACACACCCTTTGCCCTTTGCCCTTGCCACTTGACACACTTACATCATTCGCCCCTTGCCGCCAGACACCAACCGCCTTCCTCTCTCCCTTCCTTGCCACACTTACTGACGTCACTTGTGTACTCGATGCCCCTCCTTTGTGCTCCTGAAGGAGAAATACGCTGTTACTAAGCCAACTCGATAACGTAACACCCAGGCTCTCTGTATCCCAGACGAAGTGTCGGAGTGGCCACAGCGCCCCCCCTCCCACTACCCACCCTCTTGCACTGTCTACCAACTTCCTAACTCTCGTCCCGCCCTGTGTTGCTTCCTTAAGACGAGGTCGACCAACACACAAACTACATAACACCCGTCCTCCATGGAAACACAAGGCCGCCTCCTTCCCTCACCACTTCACTCACCTTGCGTGGTCTAGTGGTTTAGGGCATGTCTGACCATTCATTCTGTGGTCACGCGTTTGATCTCCATTCGCTCACGGAAATTTTAACTGACAAGTGCGGCCGGTTACTGGCCCCCCTGAGCAAGGAAATGGTTTGTATGTGGTGTGTAAGGTTACCTAAAGATCGGTCACTATAAGCTCCAAGCTCTTTCCTGGAGGGTAAAACTACCGTAGATAACAGTAAAGTCGCCAGGACAACCTTTTTTTTCTGTTTACAGACGTGTGGTGGCGTTAATACTTACATTTCTACATCCATGATTTCAGGAAAGTTAGAAGGGGCTATCTGGAGAGTCTGTCATTTTGTGTCTTCATCTGTGTCATAATATGGCTATAAATGAACAAATTATAAAAATATCACCAGAGTAGCGACCAACAATAAGGTCGCCAGTTAGTGTTTATTTACTGAGTGTCCCCCCACGTCGTCGTCGACCGAAAAAAAAACGAGTAGTGAAATTTGAAACCGTATATACTTGCAGATACAAAGCATAAAACAACGCTGAAACAGGGCAGATTATACAGTCATGATATAAACTACTGTGTATCATCTTCAGTGGCACATACACAGCAGTAGTGATGCTATAATTCGTAATATTTGGCGCCTGGTGACATTATTGCAGCTGGCGACTATACTGTTATCTACGGTAGGGATCGCGAGTCCAGCTCGCATGGGCAGGATCATGAGTGAATGACTCACTCTCTCCTCCTCCCTGAAGGAGGGGCACGCCGCTGCCTCTCCTCTCATGCCGTCACTTCCAAGGCAGTGGACGAGGGTTTGTCCAACGCGTTGTCCTGCCCTTCCCTGACAGTTATTCCGCAGTGTCCGAAGCTTCTCTTTTCTCCTCCTCCTATTCTTCTTCTTCTTCCTCCTCCTCCTCCTCCTCCTCCTCCTCCTCCTCCTCCTCCTCCTCCTCCTCCTCCTCCTCGTCCTCCACCTCCTCCACCTCCTCCTCCCCCTCTTTTCTCCTCTGATCTTCATTCCGGTCCACTTCCTCCCCGCTGCGTGCAGCTCGCGCTTTTGGGGGAAACGGAAAAGAAAAAGCGGCAGGTCAAAGACTTGCAAAAAGGGAGGAACGAGAAAATATTAAAGGAAATCATGCAAGAAGGATTTCTCGAGGTGTATTTTTCCCCTCTTAGGACTGAGGTGAAGGGGATGTGGTGGCTCTGCGGTGCGTGAGGGCCACTGAGGGGATGAGAGAGGGCAGGGGTGAGGGGAGGGAGGGGGTGTATCAATGGTCCCCGCGTCCTCTCAATGAATACTTGCATGTTAACCGAGGCGTTAGTCTTTTGCTTTTAGACCAGAATACTTTTCACCAGCAGTATCTTTTACGTGTTATTTTATGTGTGTGAGTGTGTGTGTTTTAGTTATCGTTATTATTGTTATTGTTAGCTCGTGTCATTCGCTTATTTCTATTAGCGATTGGGATCTGCAGCCGCTACGCCGTACACGTGTCTAAAGAAGAATGGACAAAATAAAAAGATCGAATGCCCTTGATTTGGACTTCAGAAAAATAAGGAAAGAATGTTTGAATTCAAATAATCATGTTTTTCCAACTCTTTGATGGTAAAGCTGCTCTCAGGCATTTTAACCAAAGATTTATAGTTCTCACACACACACACACACACACACACACACACACACACACACACACACACACACACACACACACACACACACACACACACACACACACACACACACACATTTTGTTCCGTAAGAGTTCGTCAACACTAGGAGTTATTACTGCGTTCATTACATTCACAGCTTCATCGTGCAGGGGCGTTGGCTGTTGTGATTGGTAAGTACGAAGCATGAAAGTACAGCCGCTGTAAGGCATGTCTTTACACTAATTTGCTGCTTTGAAGCCAATCAAAGAAATACACGATAAAAAATGTACCAATTCCTGCTCTTTTGATAGATACAAGGCGAAGGAGAAGTTGCTATAGTCGCTCAGATTAACCATCACTCTCCTCTTGAAAGGGTTAACTCATACGAGAATGGGAAACACATAGAGCAGGATACACCGAGGTAAGGCCAAGGGAATACAGATCGTAATTCCCTTGGCCGCTCCGAGGTGTGTCACGCGTTACAGTCACGTTACAGTGGTGGCGCCCTCGCCGTGCCTCCAGTGACGCCTATTGTCCTGTACTCGTCCTTCCATAATACATTAGTCCTGCAACCTTAGGGTAGAACAAGAAGTAACGGATGCAAACTGTAAAACCGTAGATTTAATAAGGAAATAGGGAAAAACTGGTTCACAAATAGGGTGGTAAATTATTGGAATGGACTCAATCGTCAGGTGGTCAGTGCGGAGTCAATAGGTCACTTTAAAAGGAGGCTGGATAAATTAATGAATGGGGATGACAGGTGGATGTAGGTAGTGTTAAGTAACAGGAACTACCTCGTCTAGGTCTCACGGCTTCTTGTAGCTTCCTCATTTTTTTATGTTATATGTAACTTGCGCACTGTGTTCATTACTTGATACCGTGACATGGACGCCTCACCTCCCACGTACCGATACTTTGAACATCGAGCTCGACGCCGGTGGATGGACGTTGCCACATATCCACACACCTAGCCACTCCCTCCTCCTGCACCTGATCGCGAGGAATGGTTGATGTGGCACCTGCGCTTGTCTATACGTGTGTACATCCTCAACAAATTATTGGATCGTCTTTGCCTTCCCTCGAGGAGCCGCGCCATAAAATTCGTTTAAGGTTTGAATCTAAAGTTTAGGCAGTCGTTGAATTTTCTTACGGTGCAGCGAGATCTCAGGGGGAAGTGCAAGAGGATATATAAGTATAAAGT
>JACEEZ010012905.1:95000-152500 GCA_016584305.1 Chionoecetes opilio
TGAGGACTTGAAGGACGAGTGAAAATACCCAACCCTTTCTAACCCTTTTTTTTAGCCTTTCTTCCCTTCCAGCCATTCCGTTATACTATTTTACACAACAACAATGGAGATTCAGGTACATAATACTATACGTCATCCACCTTATCAAAAAGTGAAAGAAACTGTCTATAAGAATGATTTTACTAAAGAAACATGCACTATACTTCCCGTTGAATTTATAAACACGTATAATGGTATGTCTTAAATACTATCTCCCACATATGCAGACTTGATAACAGTACACAAGGAGATACCAATGAGAGAGGAGTGAGTGGAGCGTTTCCAGGAACATCACATCACAGACATTCACTGAGACTCTTTTCAAGCGTCCGACAAATTGACTTTTTAAACTTTTTACATTGAGACTTTCTTCTCTCTTTTTTTATGCTCACGGCGGCATGAAATTACTTCACACCGTCAGTCTTGCCTAACTTGTATAACGTCTGCTGGAGCCTCATACCATGATTCAGAGGCAGTATTGCAAGAGGAAAGATGGCAGGGAAAATAGAAGCTACAAACTGAAGCTGGAATACTGCATCACCTCTTACAGTTCGACACTAAGTCTTCTTCAGAGAGAAAATTAATGTCTTTGCTGTCGAAACATAAGACACAAATACAATTCCTGCTTCAGTCTGTGTCTTCCTACCACCTTTCCACTCACATGTTACAACTTCCTCCAATATTGTCAGAGTTTGGCACTGAAACATAAGAACATAAGGAAGCTACAAGAGGCCGTGAGACCTACGTAAACGTGGTAGTTCCTGTAACATGTAGGAGGACCACGTCATTTTGCTAACAAACTGTACTAGTTAACTCATAGACGGCCATGATAACTAATTAAACCTGATAACAAGAAGACAAACCTCGTATACACAACGGCGCTACACAGGGCTCTAGATACACACATACACATATACACACATACACACATACACATATACACATATACACACATACACATATACACACATACACACATACACATATACACATATACACACATACACATATACACACATTCTGATAAAAGCTAATATACCCCAGCAATCACTTCTCGCCCTGGTAATCTTTGCAACGAGAGTATGAATGAGGCACGTGTCGCTTAGCCTTCACAACCTCATAACATAAATAACTGAAGCTTAAAAGTTGCAAACCATGATGAACTTTGAATGGAGACTAAAAAGAATGAACTGAACTTTAATGGAAATGCTACGATACATAATTAATAAGCTTGCGAGTCCTTAAAATAGACGCTTAGTTATGTTTACTTTGTTATTATTGTCATTATCACTATTGTTACTGCAGTTATTTTCATTATTTTTGTTATCATTTTTATTGTTATTGATTTTTTTTCCTGAATGTATGTGAAAGAGCGCCTAGTTTTCTGTAGTGTTGCGTTTTTACATTGTGGTGTTTTTTGCAGTCTGAGAGTAGTAATTGTAGTGATTCTTGTAGTAGTAGTAGTAGTATGAGGAGGCGGTAGCAGTGTGGTTAGCGTCTCCGACTGGCGTTCTCGGTGACCCGAGTTCGATCCCCGACGAAAACCAAAACCTTTCTGTACCGTCGAGTGGCCTAAGAACACCCACATGCCCTGCCCATTAATTCTACCTTCGATTGCGAGTGCATCGGAGGACACAGGGGGGCGGCATGAGCCTCTAATCACAGGCGTCACTATAAAATCCTGCCTGCGCCACCACGGGCGAGGACAGCCCTAGCCCTCACAGCCCTCAAGTGAACTTCCAGAGCCTACCATCTGCCACCACTCACAACCACTGCTACCACCTGATCACCACTGCCTACAGGCGCTATAGGCACAAATGAAATGGTAAAAAAAAAAAAAAAATAATAATAATAAATAAAAAAAAAAAAAAAAAAAAAAAAAAAAAAAAAAAAAAAGGTGTAGTAGTAGTAGAAGGGTAGTTGATGATGTTGTTAATAATGTTGTCTATCTTTTTACTCCTTCTTTTTCTTCTTCTGCTTCTTCTCCTCCTCCTCTTTAGTGACAGTGGTAGTGGTAGTGGTAGCAGTGGTGGAGATAGTGGCAGCAGTGGTGGATATAGTGGCAGCAGTGGTGGAGATAGTGGCAGCAGTGGTGGATATAGTGGCAGCAGTGGTGGATATGGGGATCAGAATCATGGGGTATCGCTGGGATGATTACGTGTCAAATCAGCGATTGCACCGTGAGACTGAATCGAGGCCTATTACCTGCATAGTCCGTCAGCGCCAACTTCGGCTATATGGGCATGTGGCACGCTACCCTGAAACCGATCCTTCCCATCGGGTTGTATCTGTAAGAGACAATCCGGCGTGGAGGAGGCCAAGGGGGCGCCCACAAGGCTCGTGGCTGGGGCAAGTTGATGTTTCTTGTCGAGAGCTGCTTGGTATGGGAAAGGAGCCTGCATGGGAACTCGCGCGTGGTGACCCCCGGGAGTGGCGTCGTAGGGTGGGCGAGGCGACGCGCCCCCCGGCGTATGCCCCCAATGATTGATTGATTGAGTGGTGGATATAGCGGCAGCAGTGGTGGATATAGTGGCAGCAGTGGTGGATATAGTGGCAGCAGTGGTGGATATAGTGGCAGCAGTGGTGGATATAGTGGCAGCAGTGGTGGATATAGTGACTAGTCAGGTAATTATAGTTAGGTGACGTCCAGCAACAGGTGCGCACTGAGGGGGAGGACGCAAGCCTTATTTTAGCTCGTAACGACTGAATCACAAATCGACGGCTCAAAATACACTTACCAACCAACAACAACAACAACAAAAGCTGGTGATTCACACATACTGGCAGCAGTGGTGGATATAGTGGCAGAAGTGGTGGATATAGTGGCAGCAGTGGTGGATATAGTGGCAGCAGTGGTGGATATAGTGGCAGCAGTGGTGGATATAGTTGCAGCAGTGGTGGATATAGTGGCAGCAGTGGTGGATATAGTGGCAGCAGTGGTGGATATAGTAGCAGCAGTGGTGGATATAGTGGCAGCAGTGATGGATATAGTGGCAGCAGTGGTGGATATAGTGGCAGCAGTGGTGGATATAGTGGCAGCAGTGGTGGATATAGTGGCAGCAGTGGTGGATATAGTGGCAGCAGTGGTGGTGGTAGTGGCAGCAGTGGTGGATATAGTGGCAACAGTGGTGGATATAGTGGCAGCAGTGGTGGATATAGTGACAGCAGTGGTGGATATAGTGACAGCAGTGGTGGATATAGTGACAGCAGTGGTGGATATAGTGGCAGCAGTGGTGGATATAGTGGCAGCAGTGGTGGATATAGTGGCAGCAGTGGTGGAGATAGTGACAGCAGTGGTGGATATAGTGACAGCAGTGGTGGATATAGTGGCAGCAGTGGTGGATATAGTGGCAGCAGTGGTAAATATAGTGGCAGCAGTGGTGGATATAGTGGCAGCAGTGGTGGAGATAGTGGCAGCAGTGGTGGATATAGTGGCAGCAGTGGTGGATATAGTGGCAGCAGTGGTGGATATAGTGGCAGCAGTGGTGGATATAGTGGCAGCAGTGGTGGTGGTAGTGGCAGCAGTGGTGGTGGTAGTGGCAGAAGTGGTGGTAATAGTGGCAGCAGTGGTGGTAATAGTGGTCGCTCCAGGCTCCCTAAACACCTCAGTGAGACAGCAATTGCCTCACATCTAACTAACGATGTTAAAGGCCCTTTAACCTAAACCGTGCCTGGTCTCCCCCACATTATCTCTCTCTCTCTCTCTCTCTCTCTCTCTCTCTCTCTCTCTCTCTCTCTCTCTCTCTCTCTCTCTCTCTCTCTCTCTCTCTCTCTCTCTCTCTCTCTCTCTCTCTCTCTCTCTCTCTCTCTCTCTCTCTCTCTCTCTCTCTCTCTCTCTCTCTCTCTCTCAAAACCTGAAGAGAGAGAGAGAGAGAGAGAGAGAGAGAGAGAGGCGGTCAAGGGTATAGTAGAATCACAATAGTCAGGTAATTATAGTTAGGTGACGTCCAGCAACAGGTGCGCACTGAGGGGGAGGACGCAAGCCTTATTTTAGCTCGTGACGACTGAATCACAAATCGACGGCTCAAAATACACTTACCAACCAACAACAACAACAACAACAAAAGCTGGTGATTCACACATACACGAAATATAATGAATCATGTCCTTCCCAATGGTTTATAAATGTGAAATAATGGTATTCTATTATCAACGGATGAGGGAATATGATTGTGTCTCATGGAATTCACAGTGAAATGTTAGTCAAAAGTGATTGCAATTACCTCGCCTGTGAGAAGCGTCCGAAGCATTCTGGGAAAACTCATATAATCGTGCCAGGATATCAAAGCCATTTAACTGCGAGGCAAATGATTTCTCTTCCGTATAGAAATTAATGTAATGAATTTGAAACACACGTAAATGACGAACGTTATCCCCATTAACTCATATATATTATTGAAACTGTTAGGTAAAGGAATAAGTTTTCGCCGACTTTGTTGAAATAGTTGAAGAATGGTCTGATAAAATGTTGTCCTCTAATCCAGTCGTGTGTGTGTGTGTGTGTGTGTGTGTGTGTGTGTGTGTGTGTGTGTGTGTGTGTGTGTGTGTGTGTGTGTGTGTGTGTGGTTGGTAGGTATTGGTGAGGCCCTACACACACATTTTTATTCTTCCATAACATGAATAAACAGTGATACCCGACTGCTCTCTCTCTCTCTCTCTCTCTCTCTCTCTCTCTCTCTCTCTCTCTCTCTCTCTCTCTCTTCTCTCTCTCTCTCTCTCTCTCTCTCTCTCTCTCTCTCTCCACACACACACACACACACACACACACACACACACACACACACACACACACACACACACACACACACACACACACACACACACACACACACACACACACACACGCGCGCGCATACACACGCACACACATAAATGGAGGTAGTAAAGTCGCACGAAAGACAAGCAGACGGAGGCTAAATTTTGTTGATGTAGAGCACCACTTTTAGGTAAGCGAGGCGAGGCGGGGCAAGATAGTAGGTATCAGGTGGAGCTCATTTCTTCCAGGGACGTTCAAGCTAACAAAGTATGAGGAGGGGGAGGTGGAGAAGAAGGAAGAGGAGGAAGAAGAGGGGAGAAGGAGGAGGAGGAGGAGGAGGAGGAGGAGGAGGAGGAGGAGGAGGAGGAGGAGGAGGAGGAGGAGAAAGTATAACAAGAGGAAGAGGAGGAGCGAATATAGGAAGAGCAGATAATAAGAGGAGGAGGACGATGATGAGATGCAGGTAGTATAAAGGTAAAGATGGGGGAATATGCTATGCTGCACGGGGCCTCGGTGCTCATTTCCGTCTCATTTCCATTAGCCCTTGAGTCTGCTGTGGTGGGTAAGAACCCGGTACCCCGGTACACAGGGCTAGTGTGACATCTCGGTTACCACAGTTACCTTACCCAGGTTTCCTCAGGTACCCATTTATTGACCATCCCCGAAAGGAAGGATGAACAGCTGGTTTGGGCTGGCCGTCGACTTGCCCTGGCCCGGATTCGAACCAGGGCCCGCAGATTCGTAGGTAGGCGCACTAGCCACTACACCACGGAGGCGACTGCAGGTAGTATAGGTAACAAGAAACCTGTTGCTTTAAAACAAATTAAGGTTACATACTTCATTTTACTGATGGTCACTACTATCGGGAATATTTAAAACCAGGACATAAAGATTACCCAGAAACCTCCCTCTCTGACCCCCTCCAGGACACAAGTGGAGTGAGGTCGCTGTATCTATTGAATAAAGAAGGTATTGATATTTTCCTGCCATAGGGAAAAATACGTACACTCCATATTGGTTATTAACAACTAATAAATAGATGAATAAATTAATCCATCAATGAATATGTAAATAAATAAATAGATAGATAGAATATAGGGTTGTTTGAGAACGGATAGCAATCACTGAGGTGGAATAACGAATGTAACTCAGGCAGGGCTGTGGAGGGCCGGGAAAGTAGCGAGGATGTCAATGGACGGTACAGTTGGATATGAAGAGAAGCGAACCATTGTATTTCTGAGAAGTGGTAAGAAATAAATATGACGATGAGTGAAAAGAGAACAAGAAGGAAGAAAAACTACAAGATGAGAAGAGGAAAAGGAAGGAAACTAGGAAGAACAGGAGGGGGGAAATGAGGAAAAGGAGGAGGAGGAGGAGGAGGAGGAGGAGAAGCAGGGAGGTGATGAAGAGGAGGAGGAGGAGGAGGAGGAGGAGGAGGAGGAGCAGAGGAGTGATGAAGAAGAGGAGGAGGAGGTGTATGGCTGTATTGGCTGTACTAACGTTGTATTTGTCTTGCAGGAAGCAGCAGCGAGAGAGGGACGACGGTGCTGGTGATGGCGAGGCGCCCTTCAACATGACGGCGCCCTTTGGGGATGCCCTGGGCGGCGGGGGCACCACGCTGCTGCCCTTCCTGGTGCCGTGGGAGGGCGGTGGGAGCGGGGGAGGGGGACGCGCCAGACTAAATGACCCTTCTCTGGCCTACCTCAACGCCTCCTCTGATCTGTGGGGGGAGAACACAACCTGCTGGGGGAACAACTCTATCGAGTGCTCCCTGGTGAACAGCAGCGCCACGGAGGGAGCGACCACCGTCCTGCCGCCCTTTGAGCTGTGGCAGACGGTGCTTATTGCCATTTGCCTCGCCTGCTGCATGATCCTGACGGTAGGCGGCAACCTGCTGGTGCTGCTGTCGTTCATCGTGGAGCGAGCCATTCGCCAGCCCTCCAACTACTTCATCGCCTCCCTCGCCATGACGGACGTGATCATCGGCTCAGTGTCGATGCCCTTCTATACTGTGTACGTCTTGATGGGGGAGTGGACGTTAGGCCCCATTCTTTGCGACTTGTGGCTCTCTGTCGACTACACCGTCTGCCTTGCGTCGCAGTACACGGTCCTCCTCATCACCATCGACCGGTTCTGCTCCGTCAAGATCGCCGCCAGGTACCGCGGGTGGCGGACGCGGACCAAGGTGATGGTGATGGTGGCGATGGTGTGGATCGTGCCGGCGCTGCTCTTTTTCATCAGTATCTTTGGATGGGAGCACTTCGTGGGTTACCGCTCACTGCTCCACAACGAGTGCGAGGTGCAGTTCCTGAGAGACCCTGTTTTCAACACGGCGCTCATTGTGACCTACTACTGGGTCACCCTCGTCGTCCTCTTTGTGCTTTACGCTGGTATTTACAAGACCGCTTACGACATGCAGAAAAAGTCGGAAGCGAAACATCGGAAGATGCAGACTTTGGTGGCTTTAAGCGCAGGCGGCATGGCAGGTATGGCGGGGCGTACAGCAGGGCTGGGCATTAGCAAGACACAGAGCACGCTGCTGAGCCAGGACAAGCCCAAGCCCGTCCCACCACCACCCGTCAACAATAACCCCGCCACGCCGGCGCCACAGGCAAGCTCCGGGGTTAGTGACTCTTCCTCCAGTCAAAAAACTTCCTCAAAGACTATGGAGACGACTAGCTTCTCAGAACGTCGTAATGAACAAGCCGAGAAATCAGAGAGATCCAGCAGCCCCGCTTTCGAGTCTGACGAAGAAAGCAGTCAGATGCCGCAGGCCAAGAGACCTAACCTGCCCAACAACTCGGTACCACGCCTGGACCCGCCACCGCAGCACCGCAAAACACCCACCACCGACACTCTGCCAAAGATTCCTGAACAGAGTGTACTGGACACCTCCACCACGCTCGATGGCAGCTCTTCTTCAGACACCGGCATCGGGGCGTTGGCGGTGACGTTAGCTCGCTCACTGCCCTTTTCTGACCACCAGCGTCACTCCCCGAAGAAGGGGTCCATGCTTCCAGACGTGGCCTTGCATGAGGCCAGCCTGCAAGGATCAGGCCTGCTAGACGTGACGCTTGGCGCTGCAACAGTGCCGTTAGCAAAGCGCATGTCCCCAGACTTCTCTAAAAACGACGAGGAAAACAGCGGCCACTCAGAGGAGACAATGAGTGTACATTCCAATGGCGAACAGTCGCCGCCTCAACCTCGCGCTCAGCAGCCACTGCACCCCACCACCCTGCCGCTTCGGCCTATCAACACGGTGCCCATCCTTCCCTTGGCCGCCTCGACTCCCACAGATGGTTTAAACGAGAAGCTTATCGCCCCGCCTGCCATGTTTGCTGACAATATGAGCGTCAGCAGCATCTGCACCACGCGACCAGGCTCCTCCCTCGCCTATGGTCCAATGGCCTACGACATCCTGTCGGGCCTGGACACAGGCGACCTGCGCTTCATGGACGAGTCCTCCATCATCTTGCCCTCGCCCGTTGTAGAAGACCCGCCCTCTTCCGTGTGGGCAGCAACTCTCCACAGCCCAACAACACAGTCACCCACCCTTCGCTCTCTCACTTCATCGCTCACCACCCCGCACAGCATCCACCGTAAGTTCAGTCGGATGCAGTCCCGCTCAGATGATGAGGATCTCGAAATGAGCATCGAGGAGGCAGACGAGTCTGTTGACGCTGACGACGAATATTGCGATCCTGATGAATCCTCCGAACACTCGACCAACGTTCTGGTGACCTCCATCATCCACGCGTGCACCGCCGTCACCAGCCTGGCGGGCACCAACAGACACAAAAGCCCCGTCAGTCCTAAAAGCGACAACCTAATTACGACCACGGCTAACAGTGCTCCTAACGCCGTTAATAGCATTTCTAGCAATGCCAACAGTACCAACTCCCCTGCATTAGTGCCGGCGACTCCCCAGGTGCGTCCTAAAGGTAAAAGTGGTGGGGCGGACGCAGGACGGGCGGGGGCATCGGTGGGACCTACAAATCAACTCATCACCACCCACAATGTCAACTCCAACAAGACAGTGACGAGCGTGGCGCGGACCGAGGCGTCATCTCTCATCGAAAAGGACAAAAGTTCCATTGCGATGCCGTCGGATGCCCAGAGCTCCTTCAAGAGCTCACTTAAAGGCTCTAAGAAAGGAATTGTTAAGTCTATTCGAAGCCTCAAGAAGAAAAAGAAGAAAAGTGAAGGTGAGAAACGACATCGCTCCAAGTCAGAGAATCGCGCCAACAAAGCCCTGCGCACCATCTCCATCATTCTCGGGGCTTTCGTGGCCTGTTGGACGCCCTATCACATCCTGGCCATCGCTGAAAGCTTCTGTCACTGCACCAACAATCATATCTATATGTTTGCTTATTTTCTCTGTTACGCCAACAGCCCCATCAACCCTTTATGCTACGCCCTCGCCAATCAGCAGTTCAAGAAGACCTTCATGCGCATCCTAAAGGGCGACCTGCACATCACGTAACGCCGTGGTGCGCTAGGCGGCGCCGGGGAAGCTACTCAATTATCTGTGATATCTGTAGACAAGACCAGTTTGTGTGGGGCGCGGCGGCGGCGGTGGCGGCGGCCAAGTGTTCCTTGTGTTCTCAGGCCGCAGGCATGTGCGTATGTGTGTAATTATGTTTGTGCGTTTGTACATATTATATATACATATAACATATAAATATATACATAGAGAGAACCCGTTGAGGTGCGCGTGACTGAGCGGCCGGCAAGCCCCAGTCCCGCCCCGGGGCGCCGCGCCCCGCCCCGGCCAGCGGACACCGACTCACAGTACAACGCTACGTCAGACTCCTCGGTACACCAGTTACAGTGCACGCCAGTCTTATCGTTGTGATGACGTACACGCTTCCCGCTTTCCACGTTCGCCTCAAGAGTGTTCAAAAAGATGTTAGTGTGTGTGTGTGTGTGTGGCGGAGGGACGCTCCGCCCTAAAGAGTCGGTTATTTCGACTCGCCGATGGTTGGTTGCGACACAAACAAAACACGTTAGGCGACTCAGTATTGGGAATCAAATGTCTGTCTAGGCTTGCTTGACGCTGCTTTGAAACCTGCTTCATCTCACGCCCTTCCCGCCACTCACTTTCCTTCTTTCCTTCCCGAAAGAGCATACACATCACCTACAGGTTGGTTTGGAGTCTCTCCGTCGGCCTGCCTTCCTAGCTACATATAAACATGCGAATCCTCCTTCCAGGGTGCACAAAATACACACAAACAATTAGAATTACTCAGTGGTTCGAGACGCCATGGCGAGTGTCAAGGCCATCACCCGGCGGCAGTGTTCCTTCTGCTCTCGGTGGTGAGTTGTGTGTCTCGGGAGAGAGAAATAGAAGGCACGGAATATACCTCAACATTCACGTTGTGAGAGGTAAGAAGCATTGTTGTGATGGAACAAAGTCATAACTATTGTGAGGATAGTAATTGTAATGATAATAATAACTGAGGTGTTTGTAGCACATGATTGTTTGCCCTCCCTCCCCAATGCCCCCAACACCCTCCTATTACCCCACTAACGTCCCCGTCACGTCATTCCTCCCGCCCCTCCTATGTCCTATGCCCTCTCTGAAAAAGATCGAAAATCGGTTTTAAAAGAGTAAGTACACACGTTTTAACACTCATTCACACACACACACACACACACACACACACACACACACACACACACACACATACACACATACACATACACACACGTAATTAATTGCGTTTGGGAAGGAAGGAAGGAAGGAATGATTAAAGGAAGGGAAGTAAATAAAAAAAAAAGTCAACATGCGCTGTATTCAACCACGTTCGCTGTGTTCTAGTCTAGTCCCAAATAGTCGCTATGAATACTCAAAACTTTCATACATAACATACATAAATATCGCTCTTGGCGGTGGTGAAGGAGGGAAGAGAGGAAGGGAGGAAGAGAGAGAGAGAAAGAGAGAGGAGGAGAACTAGGAGAGGAGAGAGGATTATTAAGCGTTAGAGAAAGGGTGGTGATGAACTCCCCCCATCACCCCCCCTCCTCCCTCCCTCCCTCCCTCCCTTCAATTCCCTTCAATGGACAGCTTTACAGAGGCGTGACACAGAACGATGCCCGACCGTCATTATTGTGCTATTTTTTTTCAATAGAGGTAATTTTTTTTCTTCTAATTTGTATGCTACCACTCGCGGACGCTCCCTTTCTCCTTTCCTGCCTTCCTCTCTTCCTCTCCATTCAATTCTTTTCCTCCTTTCATCCTCATTATATACCTTGGAGCCTCCGCGAATGGCCGCCAATAGGAAGAGGAGGAGTATGAACGATGTGATTACCTATATCTATAACGTCACCCTTGTTTTGATGGTGACGTCATCTATGGTGTGGGTGACGTCACAGCCTCGTCAGCGTCACAGGGCAATCTGGGCAAGCGTTTTGTGGTGAGGAGGTCTCGGTGCCACGCCCCTCCCGCTCCCCCTTCCCCCAGGTGAGGTCTGGCGCCCTTACCCCCTCACTCCTTGAGCCCAACAGAACGCGACCCCCTCCAGCCCTTCCCCCACCGCCACTCCAGCAGCCGTGACCAGCGCCAGGACACTCAGGGACCTTGTTCATCCTGTCCTTAACCTTGCCTTGTTGAGAGAGAGAGTGAGAGAGTATGTGTGTGTGAGAGAGAGAGAGAGAGAGAGAAAGCTTTGCTACGTAATGGTGTCTCAGTGCCTACTTACGCGCCGTTTCAGAAATATAACAAAATTAAGCTGCAAATACCAACCTTACCCTTACATCCAGCGCCCTTGCTCCCCCTCGTTCGCTTTCACTTCCCTACAATCACGTCATTACACGCCTCGAAGGGCCTTGCGTTGCCCGTTGTATTAACCTGTACGAAAATAATCAAAGACACCAAAATACATTCCCCTTCCTTTCCCCCTGCCTGAAGTGTCCCGGCCGGGCGCCTGCTGGAGTGGCTCTGCTGACCGGATGTGACGTCACCCCGCTCACCCTTGTATCATTTATTTCCTCGTGCTGTTCCTGCCCCCACGAGCCGCCACGCCCTTGCTGGCCCTACTAACCTCCCCCACAGGTAGCTCCGGGGGGCGGGAAGCCGTGTATAATTAATGTTTGTATGTATATACATATATAAATATATATATATAGATAATGCCAGTCAGTATATTATCCCGTACAAGAAAAATAATTGTTATTCCCAATGATATTTACTCTTTTATTCCATTCCTTTCTTGTACGTACATACTCATCCACTATTTCTTGTTACTAATAAAATAAAAATTACATATTAACAAGAAAACACTTCTAAATAATAAATATGCATACTTGTGTAGAGGACAAGGAGAGTAGAATAAAAATATTAAAAGAATAATAATAATGATAATAATAAATATGCATAAAGATCTCTCAAACTCTTAAGAAGAATACTTTCTAAAGATAAATATTTGAATAGTTACAGAAAGATTTACGTGAGACGGACCAGTGAACAAAGACTTATGAAATCCTGGCAAGGTAAATACACTGAAAGGGAAAAGCAAGACAAGAAGACTGAATAGAGTAGCAGATGCCATGGGGAGAAAAAGAAAGCAAAGCAAAAGAGGAAAGGAGAATAACTGACTGATGAACAAAGGAAGAGGAAAGAACACACAAGGAAGTAAGGTAAGAAAGGAAGAGGAGGAAGAAGACGAACAGGAGGAGTGAGGTAAACATGGCGTCTCTCTCTCTCTCTCTCTCTCTCTCTCTCTCTCTCTCTCTCTCTCTCTCTCTCTCTCTCTCTCTCTCTCTCTCTCTCTCTCTCTCTCTCTCTCTCTCTCTCTCTCTCTCTTCTTTTTTATATAAACTTAATACATTGAAAACAAAAGGGGAGTTGATGTGCTAAAGACCCGGCTGGGACGCCAAGGACTATCTCTAGCAGTATTATATTTTATTCATATCAATAATTATACAAATAATATGGAAAAAGTATAGCAATATTCTACTATAAACTAGTACTAACACACGAATTATTAAGAAATTATACTAACAACTATATGCTAATACAAATAATATAAAGAAAGTATACTAATACATTGATACACATATATATAAAGAAATTCTACTAATATAAAACATAATCGTATTATACAAATGTTAAGTCATTATTTTTATTGCATGTTTTATTGCGTTAGTTCCGCTTGCAGCCAGTCATTTACGCCCGATTTGAAGGCGTGCAGGGAAGTGGTGAGGTGCAGGTCGGTCTGGCGCACCAAGGTGTTCCATAGTCGACCATAGCGGGGTAGGAAGGAGCGGAGGTAATGTTCCGTCCTCGCGAAGGGCACAGTCACCTGATGGTCGATGTTGTGGGCCGCACGGGTAGAATGGGAGGGCCTGGCCCGTGGGTTGAGGCGCAGCTCTGCTAGTTGTAGGAGTTGCATCCTGTGAGCCTTGTACATGGCGCACATGCCTGCCACGTCACGCCGCTGCTGGAGAGGTTGAATGATCTGTGCAGCAGCCTCAGGGGCTTTCAGCCGGGCCAGCCGCTGGGCTCTGGCTTGAACCCGGTCAAGGAGGCCGAGGTATGACGGGGGGCAGGAGGACCATGCGAGGGGCGAGTATTCCATCAGGGAGCGGACTTGTGACTTGTAGAGTGTGCCGACTCCCTGAGCGTCCAGGAAGTGCGCGACGCGTCGGATGCAGCTCAGTTTCCAGGCAGCCTCCTTGGCGACCTTCCTGACGAACCCCCCCCCCCCCTGCTCGCTCTCTCTCTCTCTCTCTCTCTCTCTCTCTCTCTCTCTCTCTCTCTCTCTCTCTCTCTCTCTCTCTCTCTCTCTCCATTTAATGAGGTCTTAGAGGAGGTTTTAACGAAGATATGATTCTCTCCAACCTGTCACGTACCCCAATACCCCCTCCATCACCCCCACCACCCCTAACCCCTTCCATTAACCTCCTCCATAACCCCCTACCACCCTCTAAACCCCCTCCATAAACCCCTACCACCCCCTAAACCCCTCCATTAACCCACCCTTAACCCCCTACCTCCCCCAAAACCCATCTTTCATCCCCCCACCACGTCTGTCAGGGTGGCTCAGTGATAGAGACTCAAACTCACGTGTACCATCCCTGGGTTCGATCTCACTCACTACCACTTGGGTTCATTGTAGCGTGTAAGTGGTGGCCATTTGTATCGTCAATAACCTTTCTATCGCTAAGTACAAATTGTTACGATAGAGTTAAAGTATATACCCCCACCATCCCCTCAACCCCCTTATTTACCCTTCAACGCCTCCAAACCCCCGCTACATCCCCCATCACCCCCTGACCCCTTCATTCATCCCCCTTCTTCATCCTTCACCACTTCTAAACCCCCTCCTCCTATAACCCCCATCACCCCCATACCCTTTCATTTAACCCCCTTCTTTACCCATCACCACCTCAAACCCCCCCCTACATCTCCCCTATCCCTCCATAACCCCTTCCATAACCCCAAAACCCCTTCGTTCACCCTTCAACACCTCTAAAACCCCCTCCTACATCCCCCCCTACCCCTTTGATCCTTGCATTCATCCCTTCACAGACTTAATCCCTCTCTCTATCCCACCAGCACTTCCCTCCCTATCTCCCTCCCTTTTAACCAAGCCATTCCCTCATCCAACACGTCCAATCCTCCCCACCTTTTCCTCCCTACCTACAATACCTCCCCTACCCCCTGCATCCCTTGCCCTTCCAACACCCCCTCCATCTCCCCCAACCCCCTCCCACCCCTGCAGATTACCCCATAAATCATCTGTGACACATTAGACATTACCTGCTGTGGAAAAAAGAGAGAGAGAGAGAGAGAGAGAGAGAGAGAGAGAGAGAGAGAGAGAGAGAGAGAGAGAGAGAGAGAGAGAGAGAGAGACAGAGAGACACGAGAGAGAGAGAGAGAAACAGGAGAGAGAGAGAGAGAGAGAGGAGAGAAGAAGGAGAGAGGAGAGAGAGAGAGAGAGGAGAGAAGAGAGAGACGAGAGAGAGAGAGAGAGAAGAGAGAGAGGTTATAGACAAACCTTATCACTGTCACTTGGGTTTAATGTGTCCATGTTTGCATTAAGGAGAAAATGAAGATGTAAATGTTTGCCATGGCGAGTGACGTGCGTAGGTGTGTCAGGGAAGGAAGGAGGGACGGAAGGAAGCAGGCAGCAGGTGGTGGTGGTGGTGGTGGTGATGGTGGTGGGAGTGGTGGTGATGGTGGTGCTGGTATGGTGGTGGTGGTGGCAGCAGAGCGTGTAATGAGCAATGTGGCTGAGAATGGGTCACAGGGTAAGTGCGAGTCAGATATTTACAAAGTGACAGATAGAGGAGGAAGAGTGCAAGTTATCCCTGACGTTTTGTTCCAATAATTGATTGTGAGCGTGATGATGTTTATGCGCATTGGTCCATTTTTTCAAGGTTTTCCATTGATGAGGTGAGTTGTGTGGTTCATGGTTCCAACAGCACCACACCTGTTTGTTTGCATCCGTTGAGGCTGCAGGTCAAATGTTGCACTGAAAACTATATACAAAATAGATATAGGCGCTATAGGCTCAAACATAAAAAAGAAAAAATAGGTATACATAGATAAATGATACAAATATAATCCCTCTAGACCCATTTATCTCCCATTCGTTACACATGGATTTCAGTATGTCAGTATTTCGGTATTCAGCTTTAGATGTAAGATTAACAACACGTGCAGCATCATTTGTTTAATTGATTGAATGCATGTCAGCCTAACCCAATAGATCAATTGCATGAAACTTCTACAAATTTTCATCATCAATTTTTTTTTAAAGCCCATAAGTGTATATATCACCTGAATAAAGGGTTACAATGGACAGAAAAACGTCACCTGAATAAAGGGTTACAATGGACAGAAAAACGTCACCTGAATAAAGGGTTACAATGGACAGAAAAACGTCACCTGAATAAAGTACAAGACAGAAAACGTCACTGAAAAGGGTACAATGGACAGAAAAACGTCACCTGAATAAAGGGTTACAATGGACAGAAAAACATCACCTGAATAAAGGGTTACAATGGACAGAAAAACGTCACCTGAATAAAGGGTTACAATGGACAGAAAAACGCACCTCTACATAATATTTTTTTACGGAAAATAGAAATTACTTATAAAACTTTTTCTTGTGTAAAAAAATTTTTTACTTTGCCGCCGCCTTGTATACTCATTTTGACGTCTTTCATGAGAGAAACAAAACATTACGAGGTGACTTGACTTGACGCTGTTTAGAACTTGAGGTTTAGGGAGATCGTTTTAGTGAACTTTTATTTTAATTACGTTTTATTTAGTTTTTTGTTTTTTTAAGGCCTTGATATAAACCAGTTAACATGTCTTGACGTTGTTTAGAACTTGAATTTTAGGAGGATCGTTTTAGTGAGCTCTTGTTTTAATCTCGTTCCTATTTATTTTTTTCCTTTTGAAGGCCTTGACCTGCCATATATAAACGAGATCATTTGTCTTGACGCTGTATAGAACTTGGATTTTAGGAGGATCGTACTAATGAACTTTTACTTGAATCTCATTTTATTTCGTTTTTTTTTTTAAGGCCATATTTTTTTACCTGCCATATTTTCGTGTTAAAAAAATACTACTAATTAAGGATAGTCAAGAAAGTGCAGCCAGACTTTAGGGTGTTCGGGGGAGAGTCTGGAGCCGCGTTGTGTTGGACTTTGCGTGGACACGAGGGAAGTTGTGGAGGTGGTGGGAAAGTTGTGGAGGAGGTGGGAAAGTTGTGGAGGAGGTGGGAAAGTTGTGGAGGAGGTAGGAAAGTTGTGGAGGAGGTGGGAAAGTTGTGGAGGAGGTGGGAAAGTTGTGGAGGAGGTGGGAAAGTTGTGGAGGAGGTGGGAAAGTTGTGGAGGAGGTGGGAAAGTTGTGGAGGAGGTGGAAAAGTTGTGGAGGAGGTGGGAAAGTTGTGGAGGAGGTGGGAAAGTTGTGGAGGAGGTGGGAAAGTTGTGGAGGAGGTGGGAAAGTTGTGGAGGAGGTGGGAAAGTTGTGGAGGTGGTGGGAAAGTTGTGGAGGAGGTGGGGAAGTTGTGGAGGAGGTGGGAAAGTTGTGGAGGAGGTGGGAAAGTTGTGGAGGAGGTGGGAAAATTGTGGAGGAGGTGGGAAAGTTGTGGAGGTGGTGGGAAAGTTGTGGAGGAGGTGGGAAAGTTGTGGAGGAGGTGGGAAAGTAATGAGTGTTTTATGCGAGGCCTCACCGTGATGATGAGCTTCAGAATATTTAGCTGGAGTGGCGGCTGGAAAGGAAGGGAAGTCGAGGGTGTAGGATGAAAGATAGAAGCTAAATCATGTATTGTAGAGAGAGAGAGAGAGAGAGAGAGAGAGAAGAGAGAGAGAGAGAGAGGAGAGAGAGAGAGAGAGAGAGAGAGAGAGAGAGAGAGAGAGAGAGAGACAGAGAGCGAGATAAGATAAGATACTTTGATCCTATCTAGACATTTAGCAAGTACCAACTACAAGGTTATTGACTACAAAGCGCCACCACACCAGGACGAATTTGGTGGACTCGAACCGCTGACCGAATGGCGACAGAGAGCGAGAGAAAGAAAGAGAATGAGAGAGAGAGACAGAGAGAGACAGAGAGAGAGAGAGAGAGAGAGAGAGAGAGAGAGAGAGAGAGAGAGAGAGAGAGAGAGAGAGAGGAGAGAGAGAGAGATAATTGATAAAAAAATAATTGATAATTGATAATTTATTGGTCTCAATAAGTTACGTATGAATAGTTTACACAATATAAAATTACACTGAGAAGTATAAGCCCGATGAGCAGGTGCTCTAATACGGGCCAATAATTAATATATAAGGATTTTGCTATCACATCATGAAAGGCATGCATAACTAAGAATTAGAACATAGAACATCACAAAAACATTTATATGTTAAGAAAATATGACAAAAAACACAAAAAAAAAAAAAAAAAACAATAATAAGATCTGAGTACAACAGGTTAAATGCTGTTAACAATACAAGAGAGAATGAGAGAGAGACAGAGAGAGAGAGAGAGAGTATAGACAGTTGACATCGACAGCTAAATTATACATATATAGAGATAGAGAGAGATAGAGTATAGACAGTTGGCTGCAATATTACCGTAACAGATAATAAAGTGACGTAATTTCTGAAGTCATCGCGAAGAATTGTACGGGGGAGAAATACAAACAAACTAAATTGATGTTGATTGCAATACATATATACACAAGATAATGACTAGAAGTACGTAGTAATAGTGGTAGTAATAGCTTGGTGAATAATACATAGTCTGAGGGGATAAACGTACCTACTGCAAATAAATAATCATGATGTGGCGTGAACGTGAGAATTATGTACGAGTATATGTCAAGGTATATAGTGGAAGGTGTGTGTGTGTGTGTGTGTGTGTGTGTGTGTGTGTGTGTGTGTGTGTTTGTGTGTGTGTGTGTGCTTTGATGTTGTGGTGATGGTGGTGGGGTGGTCATGGTGGTGATGATGATGGTGGTGGTGATGATGGTGTTTGGAGGGAGTGGCGGTGGTGATAGTGGTTGATGGTTTGATGGTGTAGTGATAGTGATGATGTTAGAAGAAGAGGGTGATGATGGTGTATGAAGGAAGGGTTGATGGTATAGTGATAGTGATGATGTGATGTGATTGTTAAGGGAGAACTGTTATGATGGTGGCAATGATGGTGTAAGGATGGAGAACTGCAGGACCGAGACAGTGAAACGAGACACTATAACACATGATATAAAAAAAACTAAAAGAGAAAATGGAGAAATATACCAGAAAATACTCATAAATATACTCATCAATAATATACTCAATAAATACTCATCAATAATATATACAATAAATACTCATCAATAATATACTCAATAAATACTCATCAATAATATACTCAATAAATACTCATCAATAATATATACAATAAATACTCATCAATAATATACTCAATAAATACTCATCAATAATATACTCAATAAATACTCATCAATAATATACTCAATAAATACTCATCAATAATATACTCAATAAATACTCATCAATAATATACTCAATAAATACTCATCAATAATATACTCAATAAATACTCATCAATAATATACTCAATAAATACTCATCAATAATATACTCAATTATCATAAGCCTCGCCTTATCCTCATCCTGTGTGACACACACACACACACACACACACACACACACACACACACACACACACACACACACACACACACACACACACACACACACACACACACACTGCCTGGAGTACCACTAACTACCCTTCCTCAATCAACACAAAGGAAGGCACCGGAACTACTCCGGGATCTCGCCGGTGTGTTTCGACTCAAAGCTGAGTGAAGCAGCCCCAGGCAAATACGAGGGCATTTATAAACCTCGTTTTCTTTTGTTAGTCAGTCATCTGTATATAGCTGAAGCGTTACTACTCTCTCGAGGAACATAGCAGTAACACCATTCTTGTGCCTTTAAGTAAGTACCAACCAGTCAACATTAGCACCGGGAACTCTACTCAAGTCAACTCACCTTATTATTTATTGCTTTACTACCTGGTGTGTGAAACTTATCTTAGTATTCTTTTGTGTTTTCTCTAGGGTTAATTATCTTGTGTTATGTACATATTGGTCATTTAGTTATATAAGCATTTCTTAGTCATCTCTGTGTGTGCTTCAAAAGCAAGATCATCTTACTCCTTGCTACAAGGTGATTTATTAGATATTATTAAATTGTTATTGTTATCTACTTCTTTCCATCACCTTTTTGTTATGGTTTCGGGCGTTTCAGTCTCGCTACTCATTCCTCTAGACAACTCACTGTCTCGCTTGTAACAGTTGGGGGCCTGTCCGGGATATAATAACCTTTACGGTTGTTATTTCTTAATCTCACTTCAGTGATATTCATATTTTTCTGTGTTTCACCCCAGGTATTTTCTTTTGTTGTGAGAGTTCACTGTGTCTATGTTGGTGGGTTATACTTTACGTGTGCTACATGATTGAGCGTGTGGATAGCTGTGCCTTTAAAAACTCACTACACGAAGGCCTGGTGTAGAGGCCTTTTCCAGTTCGTCACACTGCTTAAATTACCTTATTGCTCTGTTTGATATTTTTCCAAGTAGGACACTTCCTCCCCGCTAAGCTATACTGACTCATCTTTTCTCACGGAACCAGCGATGTTCCAAATCTAGCTAACTCACTCGATTATTAACTTGACCAGTTCAAAACTCAAACATTTGAGTACTTATGCCAGATCTTGTGTGCGTATTGTGGGTACTGCATTCTCTGGTACTTCTCCACTGGCTCGTTATATCCTTCGAAGTGATACATCTCCAGGGGTCATTCCCCTATCAAATCTCATGTCAGGGTAGTTCAGTTAATAGCTCGAGTGATTTTCCTGAAATACGCCCTTGGCATCTCTCTTCTAACCCTATTGTGGTTCTTAATTTTGTTTTAACATTAATCATGGGGTTTGATGCGGAAGAGTTTGTCGGTAATCCCTCTGCTGAAGAACTTAAAGCTGCAAGAGTTACTAAAGATCATCTCAAGTATATTGCCGCTAACTTTGGCATCCAGTTCACTCATGATACTAAAAAGGAACACTTAATGACACTAATATTAACTCATCTAGGTGAAGAACCAATAACTGACCCTCAGTCAGAAACCACCACTTCTAGAGGTTCTTCAGACACAGTACTTCTCCTAGAAGTGGAGAAAGTGAAAATGCAGGCATTACAAATGAAGTTAGACTATGAAAGAGCAGAAAAAGAACATGATAGAGAAGAAAAAGAGCGTGAAAGAGAAGAAAAAGTTCTCGAACGCGAATACCAGTTACAAATACAAGAGCGTGAAAGAGCAGAAAAAGAGCGTGAAAGAGCAGAAAAAGAACATGATAGAGAACATCAGTTAAAAGTCCTCGATCTGCAGAATAAAGGTCACGCCACTCAAACTCCAAATAAATTACAATTAACAAAAATTTTGCCTCTTTTACCTCAGTTCTCTGATTACGATCCTGAAGCTTTCTTTAGAGAGTTCGAATCCTCTGCCACGCATTTTCAGGTACCTAAAGAGGATTGGACCTGGCTTGTCAAGCCAAAACTTAATGGAAAGGCTTTATCTGTTCTAGACAGTGTGCAGGATAATGCCGATTATGATGTAGTTAAAGATGCTATACTTACAGCTTACGCGGTCACCACAGAAAGATACCGACAAAACTTCCGCAACATGAACAAAAATACTGGTCAAACTTACCTAGAATTTGCCTCAGAGAAATTCAGAGCCCTTAAAAACTGGCTCAAGTCTGCATCAGTCACCACTTATGACGATCTGGTAAATCTCGTAGCACTGGAGGAATTTAAACGTAAAAATATCCTCACTCAATCATGTGCACATTACAGACAAGGATGAGACAAACTACTCAAAGCTGCTAAAATAGCAGATGTGTTTTCCTTAGTACATCGCCCTGTATCCTCGGGAGAGAAGAAGGCTCAGTCCATTGTAAGTTCAGGTGCAAGTTATGAAAAGGATGGTAAGTCTGTAGATAGTGGTTCCAAGCCAAGTGTGTTCTGCTATTTCTGTAAGAAAACTGGCCACCTCATAAAGAACTGTCCTGACCCTAGGTGTAAAGTAGCTAAGATGGGCACATTTTCTAAACCAGTTGCTTCGGTGAACACAATAATTCCACTCCCTTTTGTTACTGATCCTTTCAAACCCTTCAGGTCACAAGGTACTGTCTCCCTCGACTCTGACTCTGAGGAGCGCCCTCTCCAGATTATGCGGGATACTGCTTCTGCCAATCAATCCTCTTAAAATCTGCACTTCCAGGAGTAGAACGGAAGTATACAGGGAGAAGGTGTACCTCAAGGATTTTCACCAGACTTTCCCCGTACCTCTGGCTAGGGTGTACCTTGATTGTCCGCTTGTTAAGGGAGTAGTAACCATTGCTGTCAGTGAGGACAAGTCTTTACCCATTCCTCATACTAACTTCTGTTAGCTAACGATCTGGCTGGTGAGTTAGTCATTCCACCCCTTGTCACTAATAACTCACCATTACCATACAACCCCACAGCTCATATGGAAAAGGAGCAGCCAAATCTTTTCCTAACTGTGCCGTTACCCGTGCACAGTCCGAAAGCAACTGCTCAAATACCCCCTCAGCCCTTGTCAACTACACTCCTCATACGCCTAACGTAAGTCTTGGCAAGGTATTCTCTGAACAACTACTCGCTGAGCTCAACGAGACGATGCTACTCTGTCTCGGTACCATGCAGAACATTCCTAAAGATCAGATCACTCATTCCCTTCTTTCTATTACCAGGACAAAGTTCTTATGAGGCTATTCAAACTGCATAAACTTTCTGATGATGCCACTTGGGCTGAAGTTCACCAAATGTATGCCAATCAAACTTGAGAGAGTCAATCATGGAGATCGCTCATGGAGACACAAGCCGGTCACATAGGAATTAAGAAAACTTGTGACAAAATACTCAATGATTTTACTGGCCAGGAAAAAAAAGACATAACTTCAATGATAAATTCATGTCACACTTGCCAGATTATGGGAAAACCTAACCAAAATATTCCATCAGTACCCACTCAACCTATCCAAGTGCCTGAGGATCCTTTTCAAAAGATCATCATTGACATCGTTGGCCATTGCCCAAAACTAGGAGAGGGAACCAATACATCCTCACTATTATGTGTCCAACCACCCGATACCTGAGGCTTTCCCACTTAAAAACATACAGCCAAAACAATTGTGTCAAAAACTCACTCAACTGTTCACTACCTTTGGCATACCTAGGGAAATTCAAAGTGACCGCGGCACAAATTTCACGAGCGGTCTCTTTGCAGCAGTTCTGGCAGAGCTTGGAATCACACAGACTCTATCTACGGCATACCATCCTCAATCACAAGGTGCTTTGGAGAGATGTCACCAGACCCTTAAGGCACTTCTCCGCAAGTTTTGTCATGACAAGGACCAAGAATGGGACGAAGCCTTACCTTTCGTCCTATTCGCCATACGGGAGACACCCAACGAGTCCCTTGGTGTTGCTCCCTTTGAGCTATTGTTTGGTCGTAAGGTTAGGGGGCCACTTAAGGTAATCAAAGACAGATTGCTAAACCATAAAGATGTCCTTGGCGATCATCCTAAATTATGTAACATGACCTCCCACGATGTCGAGCTTCTCCCAGGAACCTCTCCTCTTCGTCAACCACCCTACCGACTACATCCTCGGAAATGTGACCAGATGAGGCAAGAGGTGGATTATCTACTCCAGCAGGGACTGGCTATTCCCAGCCAGTCTCCGTGGGCGTCACCATGTCTTCTCGTCCCCAAGGAGGATGGACAACTGCGCCTCTGCACGGACTACCGCAGAGTAAACGCTGTGACTGTTCCGGACGCCTACCCTCTACCAAGAATAGATGATCTCATCGACAAGGTTGGACAGACTAATTATATAACAAAAATTGACTTACTGAAGGGATACTACCAAATACCCCTTACGGAAAAGGCCCAACAAATATCAGCCTTCATCACACCCTTTGGTCTTTTCCAATACAGAGTCATGCCTTTTGGGATGAGGAATGCCCCTTCTACCTTCCAAAGGGCAATGGACTACTTATTACAGGATCTGGCTGGAGTTTCTGTATACTTAGACGACATTCTGATATTACAGAGCATTGGGAGCAGCACCTTCTAAAACTCCGGGAAGTGTTGACCAGGCTGCAGGGAGCACAACTGACCATCAAGCTGGCCAAGACCACCTTCAGCCGAGCCACGGTGACATACCTGGGACACGAGGTGGGACAAGGCCAAGTACGACCCAAAATGGCCAACATCTCCGCCATCTTGGAGTACCCTGCCCCTACTACTCGGAAGGCCTACGGCGCTTTTCTGGGTATGGCAGGTTACTACCGGAGATTCTGTCCAACTTCGCGGCCGCTACCGTCCCTCTCTCCCGGCTCACTAGTGGGGCTGTGACCTACAACTGGACGGACGTCTGCCAAGCCGCCTTCAACAACTTAAGAACTTCCTGTCCCAGGGTCCGGCTCATCGCTCCCGACTTCGCCAAACCCTTTGCTCTGCAAACAGATGCCAGCGACACCGCCTTAGGAGCTGTACTCTTACAAGAGGTGGAGGGCATTCTTCACCCCTTGGCATACCACTCCAGCAAGTTCAACATCCACCAAAAGCGGTACAGCACCATCGAGAAAGAACTCCTGGCAATCGTCTCAGCGGTACAAAAATTTCAGTGTTATCTCCAGCCAAGTCAAGATCCTTTAAAAGTCTACACTGATCACAACTCTCTGTCCTTCCTAAATCGTGCCAAATTTACCAATCAACGCCTTCTCCGATGGTCTCTCTTCCTCCAACCTTACAACCTGACCATCATCCACATCAAGGGCACCGACAACATCATTGCAGACGCTCTCTCTCGCACCTAGAGGCTCACCTTGACCAGTTCAACTCCTACGACTCCACTTCTTCCCAGTGGCGTCGTCTTATGGGGGGAGGTATCATAAGCCTCGCCTTATCCTCATCCTGTGTGACACACACACACACACACACACACACAACACACACACACACACACACACACACTGCCTGGAGTACCACTAACTACCCTTCCTCAATCAACACAAAGGAAGGCACCGGAACTACTCCGGGATCTCGCCGGTGTGTTTCGACTCAAAGCTGAGTGAAGCAGCCCCAGGCAAATACGAGGGCATTTATAAACCTCGTTTTCTTTTGTTAGTCAGTCATCTGTATATAGCTGAAGCGTTACTACTCTCTCGAGGAACATAGCAGTAACACCATTCTTGTGCCTTTAAGTAAGTACCAACCAGTCAACATTAGCACCGGGAACTCTACTCAAGTCAACTCACCTTATTATTATTGCTTTACTACCTGGTGGTGAAACTTATCTTAGTATTCTTTTTGTGTTTTTCTCTAGGGTTAATTATCTTGTGTTATGTACATATTGGTCATTTAGTTATATAAGCATTTTCTTTAGTCATCTCTGTGTGTGCTTCAAAAGCAAGATCATCTTACTCCTTGCTACAAGGTGATTTATTAGATATTATTAAATTGTTATTGTTATCTACTTCTTTCCATCACCTTTTTGTTATGGTTTCGGGCGTTTCAGTCTCGCTACTCATTCCTCTAGACAACTCACTGTCTCGCTCGTAACACAATAAATACTCATCAATAATATACTCAATAAATACTCATCAATAATATACTCAATAAATACTCATCAATAATATACTCAATAAATACTCATCAATAATATACTCAATAAATACTCATCAATAATATACTCAATAAATACTCATCAATAATATACTCAATAAATACTCATCAATAATATAGAACAAAACCATACGAGAAACAGTCCTACGAGCTACACGGATAAAGGAAAAAGAGCAATTTCGTTATATCTACAGTACTTATTGGTGCTATTAAATGCTCCATATTTACTTATTGACAGCGAGCGAAGCTCGCTGTCGCTTACCATAAGACCCGTGGAACCAAGTTTCCGCCTAAAAGTGTATAACTACTCCTAAATATTATCGGATTGAGCTGAAATTTGACATGCAAGTAGTGCTGTCAAAATGAATGGGGGTCGTCGGAAGAAACTTTTTTGCGTAAAACAAGCCCTTAATGAGTAATAAGCGTAAAATACTCCTAATTAGTGTCGGATTAAGCAGAAATTCGAAATGCAAGTAGTGCTGTCAAAAACAATGGGGGTCTGTAAAACAAACTTTTTGCATAGAACAAGCCCTTAATGAGTAATTCACGTAAATGAGTTAATTGGCTGGAACGTGGCTCGCTGTCACGTTCCAGCCGCAAGAACTGAGCCAAAAGCAAATGGGCCAGAGGCTGGACGTCTATACTTTATTATATTTTGTGATAAGCGTGACGAGTATCGGAACTGCCACACACCCTCAGCGTTGAGCGGTGGTGGCGGTTGGTGGTGGTGGTGGTTATTGATTGCTTGTCTGTAGGTGTGGTTGCGAGCAGGAAGGCCCAGGTAGTGGTCTGTAGGGAAAGTGAACCGCGAGCCTACTGGTGGTGGTGGTGGTGATGATGGTGAGGGTGGTGATGATGGTGAGGGTGGTGATGGTGGTGATGGTGATGGTGGAGGTGGTGATGGTGGTGGTGGTGATGGTGGTGGTGGTGGTCATGGTGGTGATGGTGGAGGTGGTGGTGGTGGTCATGGTGGTCATGGTGGAGGTGGTGGTGGTGGTGGTGGTCATGGTGGAGGTGGTGGTGATGGTGGTCATGGTGGTCATGGTCATGGTGGTCATGGTGGAGGTGGTGGTGATGGTGATGGTGATGGTGGTGGTGGTGGTCATGGTGGTGATGGTGGTGGTGGTGGTGGTGGTGATGGTGATGGTGATGGTGATGATGGTGGTGGTGGTGATGGTGGTGGTGATGGTGGTGGTGGTGGTGATGGTGATGGTGATGATGGTGGTCATGGTGGAGGTGGTGGTGGTGGTGATAATGGGGATGGTGGTGGTAGTGATGGTGGTGGTGGTGATGGTGGTGGTGGTGGTGATGGTGGTGGTCATGGTGGTGATGATAGTGGTGGTGGTGATGGTGGTGATGGTGATGGTGGTGGTCATGGTGGTAATGGTGAAGGTGGTGGTGGTAGTGATAGTGGTGGTGATGGTGGTGGTGGCGATGGTGATGGTGATGGTGGTGGTGGTGGTGATGGTAGTGGTGGTGATGGTGGTGATGGTGATGGTGGTGGTCATGGTGGTGATGGTGGAGGTGGTGGTGGTAGTGATGGTGGTGGCGATGGTGATGGTGATGGTGGTGGTGATGGTGATGGTGGCGATGGTGATGGTGATGGTGATGGTGGTGGTGATGGTGGAGGTGGTGGTGGTGGTGATGGTGGTGGTCATGGTGGTGATGGTGATGGTGGTGGTGGTGGTGATGGTGGTGATGGTGATGGTGATGGTGGTGGGGATGGTGGAGGTGGTGGTGGTGGTGATAGTGGTGGTGGCAATGGTGATGGTGATGGTGGTGGTGGTGATGGTGGTGATGGTGGTGGTGGTGGTGGTGATGGTGGTGGTGGCGATGGTGATGGTGATGGTAGTGGTGATGGTGGTGTCAAGTAAATGAATAAAAAAATCTTTTATGCCCTCATCCAGTCCAGAAAACTACTTTCGCCTATTAGTGAACATATTCGGCAAGAACAACCTTCCTCACTCATACCTACTACCATCTTTATCTTCCCTTTTTCCCCCTTTTTCTCTTATACCCTCTTCATCCATTCCCTTTCCTTCCTTCCTTACCTTTCCTCCCCTTCTCTTCCTCCTCATTTAGCCTTTCTCACCTAAGCCCACCATCTTTATCTTCCCTATTTCTCCTTTTTTTCTTTTACACCCTTTTCATGCATTCCATTTCCTTCTCTATTTCTTTACCTTCCCTTCCCTTCTCTTCCTCCTCATATAGACTTCTCAGGGAACCACAAAAGACACACGACCCCCATGAGGTTTTCGTGCTCCTCCAGTGTCCCCCTCGCACTAAAATTTGCATCGGCTCATACATGTGTTCTATAAAAACTCTGGTTACTTGCCCACCGCTAAGCCGCTGCTGCCCACCATGAATACTGCAGCAGCGCATGCACCACCCCGCTGGCCCCGCTGTGTGTGTCCTTCCAGGGAAAAATCCAAGCTACACCCCTCCTCCTCCTCCTCCTCCTCCTCGCCTCCTCGCTCCTCCTTCTCCTCCTCCTCCTCCCCCTCCTCCTCCTCTTCCTCCGCCTCCACCTTCTTCTCCTCCTCTTCCAACTCCTACTCCTTCTCCTCCACCTCCTTGCCCTCCTCCTCGTCTTCCTCCTCCTCTTCCTTCTTGCCTCCCTCCTCCTCCTCCACCTCCTCCTCCTCCTCCTCCGCCTCTTTCCAAGTTTAAAAAGAAAGGGTGCACAAGTTTTCTCAGTAATCGTTCGTCAGACTTTTCGAAACTATAAAAAAAACTACCAACGAATCCACACACACACACACACACACACACACACACACACACACACACACACACACACACACACACACGCACGCACGCACGCACGCACGCACGCACGCACGCACGCACGCACGCACGCACGCACGCACGCACGCACGCACGCACGCACGCACGCACGCACGCACGCACGCACGCACGCACGCACGCACGCACGCACACACACACACACACACACACACACACACACACACACACACACACACACACACACACACACACACACACACACACACACACACACACACATGCTTATGTCCCGTTGCCTTGAGCGTCGAGGTCATGTAATCACGTCACGCTCAAATGAGATCAAAACATCCTGTCAAGCAGCGAGGTTAGGCAAACACAGCTCGCAAGGCTTCCAAAACTTCTTACACTCGAACCCACATACGGACCTGAGCGCAGATTGTGGATTGTGGGTTTTGTCTTTCGGCAGCAGGCTTGCGAAGGGCGTATGTAATTTTGATTTGAACGGCTACTGAGTGAGTGAATAATATAGGAAGCTTTTTAAAGATGGAGTACATCATAGAGTCTTTCTGATCTAACGAAAATAAGTGGTAGGATGTTGCAATGCTCAAAAAGTAGCACCACCTTGACATTACCCAGGCAACATCACACACCACCCTAACCTTGCCCAGGCAACATCACACACCACCCTAACCTTGCCCAGGCAACACCACACACCACCCTAACACTGCCCAGACAACACCACACACCGCCCTAACACTGCCCAGACAACACCACACACCGCCCTAACACTACCCAGGCAACACCACACACCGCCCTAACATTACCCAGGCAACATCACACACCACCCTAACACTGCCCAGACAACACCACACACCGCCCTAACACTGCCCAGGCAACACCACACACCACCCTAACATTACCCAGGCAACACCACACACCACACACCGCCTTAACACTGCCCAGACAACACCACACACCACCCTAACACTACCCAGGCAATACCACACACCACCCTAACACTACCCAGGCAACATCACACACCGTCCTAACACTGCCCAGGCAACACCACACACCACACACCGCCCTAACACTGCCCAGGCAACACCACACACCACCCTAACACTACCCAGGCAACACCACACACCACCCTAACACTACCCAGGCAACACCACACACCACCCTAAAACACTGCCCAGGCAACACCACACACCACCCTAACACTACCCAGGCAACACCACACACCACCCTAACACTACCCAGGCAGCACCACACACCACCCTAACACTACCCAGGCAACACCACACACCACCCTAACACTACCCAGGCAACACCACACACCACCCTAACACTACCCAGGCAACACCACACACACCGCCCTAACACTGCCCAGGCAACACCACACACCACCCTAACACTACCCAGGCAACACCACACACCACCCTAACACTACCCAGGCAACACCACACACCACCCTAACACTACCCAGGCAACACCACACACCACCCTAACACTACCCAGGCAACACCACACACCACCCTGACACTACCCAGGCAACACCACACACCACTCTAACACTGCCCACGGCAGTGCCCAGGCAACACCACACACCGCCCTAACACTGCCCAGGCAACACCACACACCACCCTAACACTGCCCACGGCAGTGCCCAGGCAACACCACACACCGCCCTAACACTACCCAGGCAACACCACACACCGCCCTAACACTGCCCAGGCAACACCACACACCACCCTAACACTGCCCACGGCAGTGCCCAGGCAACACCACACACCGCCCTAACACCAGTAAGACGCCTTAATCGGCGAAGGACGAGCGAGCCCGTAGAAACCCGCCGCACGTGCGCACGTGCGGCATCACCCGGAGTTTGACCTATGTGACATTGCTAGGTGTGTGGTCTCAAACCACACACCAAATTTCAACTTAGTCGGTACAGCCGTTTCTCAGCTATAGCAAGATAACGTTGTCTGACACCCCTCACGCGGCACGCGCCACGCGCCATGCTGATCCCTCACGTGAGACAAAACATGTCAAGTCAAATAGGGATTGAATGGGGCTATCAGATGGCGAAGACTGCTTGTCAAACGGAAGCGGGATTCCAAAGATATAAGCTCCTGAAAAGCGTGACGGTCGGGTCGGGTCGGGTCGGGTCGGCCGCTTAAGTGAGAAAAATCCCGTATCCACCGAGGACTCACGAGCGCTTCGCGCTCGCTCGTAACTACCCAGGCAACACCACACACCGCCCTGGTCCGCCTCATCCTCACTCATGCCTCGATGCCATTGCGAACAAGTAGATGATGTTTGTTTACAGCCTTGCGTATTTGCAATAACCTTGACTACTAAGTGCAAAATTTGCAAAAACAGACATCAAGAAAGGAACATCCAAATGCCTCGATAACTAAACTAATTGTATATTTGAATTATTTATTTTATCATGACATTATGCAAGGTTGTTTTTTTCTACCTCACTTTGATAATCTCTTTTACATGACGAGATAAACACTGATGAGATGGGTAACCTTTGTGTCCGTCCCTTGATGAAACGCAGACATTAGTTTCAACCCCTTTAACAAACATTTTATGAGGTGATTTGAGGAATTATAACACGTTACATCTCTCGGCTGGATTTTTTATATGAGAAAACGATATTGTCAGAGCTTAGAGGACGCAGACTCCACAGCCGGGCTCGAGGAGAGAAGAAAATTAACTGGAAGGTTATAAAAAATAGTTCAAAGAATCATTAAATCAAATAGTTCACATGCATTTTTATTCTTCCAAAAATATGTGTATCACTGCAACGCTGCTCTTGTCAATTACTTCAAGAGCAGGGGAGTGTCTTCAGGGCGGCGCCTCCTTCAGAATTTTTTACATTTTTTTTCAAGTAAAACATTTTTTACCACTTCCAGGTTGCCCTCGAGAAAACCAGTTGCATTTATCATTTAAATTGAAGCATTAAAGTATTCTGTGCTATTGTTTAGACAGAAGTGGATCAAGGAGTGATTAGAGACGCTGCGTCACTGTTGTACATTACATCTCTCTACGTAACTGTACGCAGAACCCTTCTCTCATACATGTGTTCTCTTTAATTTTGTTAAATGGAGAAAATGTGACATTGCTTTAGAGTCTAGACCAACTCCATTAAAACTCCGGAAGAGTGGCTTTAATACTCTTTCGGGATGCCGCGGTGGATGTAAACACGGCCGCGTAATGTGTTGCTTTTCCTTTGGGCAACAGTTCCCGGAAATATCTTTACTCTGGTTAATCTGCGGTATCAAGTTGGTGTATCTTGCCAGGTCGCTAAGCACTTTGGTGATAACATTTTGCCGCAACTTTGCAGGAAAATATAGAGTTCAGGAACCAAAACGGCGAGTTAATGAGCATTGCATCTTACGTCACCGCATTGCTCCTCACTTTGGTCGATTCGTGTCTATCATTAGATTGTACTTTGTTAGTTTGCTAAGATTTTCTTACGTTTGATACTAATTAACAGTGAGGCTGAAAATGTATTATTGCAAAGGTGAATACGAGAAGAGGAAGGTCACAGGTCACTTCCAGCTTGTCATCGACACAGCCTACAACCTTTCTCAACATGTGTAAAGGCATGCATTTACTTTTCACAAATTTTGATACGGCTACCTTTTTGGCATGCTCCAAGATGCAGCATTTTGAGCTGCACCAATTTTTTCTCATTCTCAAGGCAGCAACAAACGATCGCTAGTCGAAATATCTATCTTTTTCCAGTACTTGGGATGATTGCATTCAGTTCATAATGACTTTTGGTGAGGTGTTCAATATGTCTTGGAAAAGTGGAATAAAGTGAGCATAATAGTTTGTACTAATTTACTTTCTGGAACACTCACCACTTGTAATCACCAACCCAACCACTTGCCACCCTCTCACCATCCATCATCCACCACACTCACCACTCACCATACTCACCACTCACCAGCCACTCGCCACTGATCAGTCACTCAGCACCACTACCAAACACTCCCCACATATAACCACTCACCACTCATCGCTCACCACCTACCCGGGAAGCATATTCCCGTTCTCTATGCGAGAATGTGGTTTCCGAGTGAAGACGCTCGGCTGTAGTGCCGAAACTAACCGTAGGATTTTATCGAAAATACCCTCATTGTGATTCCCACACAAAGATACCTGTTACTGACCAGGAAATTCTAATCTACCCTTACCGTAACCTAACGTAACCTAACCTGACGTGTTTAAGAGTAAACGCCACATACTCTTCCACAAAACGGGAATATGCACCCGGGAACAAGACCACGCTATCGTAGCACCCCCCCTTCTCTCTCTCTCTCTCTCTCTCTCTCTCTCTCTCTCTCTCTCTCTCTCTCTCTCTCTCTCCATAAACAAGTCTCTGTTCCTCTGTGGACCTGCTCCGTTCTTCTATATTCTCTTTGGTTCTCCCTTACTGTTTCCCTGCCTGCCTCCGCCTCCCTCTTTGTCCCGCCTGCACCAGCTCCCCCTCACTGTCTTTGTAACCTTCGCCATATGTTCCTCCCTCTTCCTAGTACCTCCTATTTGTCTGTTATTTTCTGTGTTTTCTTACTTGTATTCGTCTTTGTATTTTCTGGAAGCTTTGTGTTATCCTTCGTCTGTGTTAGTTTATTTCCCTCGTGGTTTAGATGTTCAGTGTCTCGCTATGTATCCTGCAGCATTTGTTTGTGTGCGAGTCTTAATAGTCTGCAGACATGCCACCCATTGCGTCATCCTGCCTGGCGAGTTGGTGGATAAATGTGCGCTTGAGAAACAGGGTAAAGTAAGATGTGGAAATCCTAAGTGCCACAGTTGGTTTTGCGTGAGTATTCCAAGGCTAGAAGTCTTTAGCATTCCATCCCCAAAGTATATACAGACAGAGATGAGCGTAGTGATAAAGTGACGCTTTGTTCATTGCTCTAAACTCGAGATATGATGTATTCTAGTTATATATCTATATTATTCTCGGGCCTTGATTTATTATGTCATAAGTAGTATTCATATAAACCTTAGCAACAATTATATAGATTTAACAAATAAGAAAATACCTGGATCTCTCATGTTCTATTGAAAAAAAGATTCCAAGCAGCACCCATTGCACTCACGCAAAGTGTAGCGCATGTAACCGCCGGTGTGATCCTTGAATGCCTTATGGTAGCAATCGTGGAATCTTATTTTATTAGTTTTTGTTTTGCCGTTTTGACTCGAAATTATTAGTCCTAGAGGAAACAGCGAGGTGCCGCCCGCCCGTACCTATGCTGTGGGCGGGCTGGAGTCGGGCGTGAGGTAGACGGAGCCACGCCCGCGCAGCACACACTCACTGCGCCAGGACGCATATTCCCGTTCTCTATGGGAGTATGTGGTTTCCGAGTGAAGACGCGTGGCTGTAGCTCTGAAACTAACCATAGGATGTTCTCGAAAATACCCTCATTGTGATTCCCACGCAAAGTTACCCATCATAAGTTATATATTACCTATCCTACCCTAACCGTAACCTAACGTAACCTAACGTGTTCAAGAGTAAAGCCACATACTCTTCCAGAAAACGGGAATATGCCGCCGGGACTGCCTTGCCGGTGGGTCTTGTGTCTCTCTTGGCTTAACTAGCGTTTCCTTGTATTAGTATTTTTAATTTATTTGTTCAACAGTGATAGTGAATGCTTCTTATTTTTATGCATGGTTCTAAGTTCATTGTCATTTTTTATTTACTGTTATATATTTTTTCTGTTTTTCTTATTTCTATTAAGCATATTTCTATTGTTTTGTTTGTTTGTTTTTTAATTCTTTTTAGCATAGTATTTAGTAGTTTTTTGGATTTATTTCAGTTTTTAGAGTTTCTGTTAATTTTCTTATATTCATTAAGCTAGTTTTATATTTTATTTAATATAGATTTTTCTTATTTTTACTTTTTAGCATAAATTGTTGTTTATGGAATTGACTTCAGTTTTTCGAGTAATTACTTTGTCACTTTGTTCCACTGACTAGTATTTAAAAACACATGTTTTTTTATTGAAATTAAAACTTTATCTGAATTAGGAATTTATTGGACATTTGTAATGAATTATTCTGAGATGATAGAGTAGATGTAAAACTTTTGCCCTGCTAGAGCTTTGCAAGGCTCCAGGTCCCCCTCACCGCAGTGAGTATTAGCCCCTCAAGGGGGGGGTGTCACAGTTGCCAGCTGCTCATTGTTGCCTGGTTTTGCATTAAGACTTACAACATTTAGGGTCATTTATATACTTACACCTTTGAAGAAAAAAAATCTATAAGAGAAGAAAAGTATTATAAAAGCTGCCAAAAAAAAGTGGGAGAAAAACAATTATTAAGCTGTAAGGAAAGAAAATAATTATTAAGCTGTAAGGAAAAAAAAAATTATTAAGCTGTAAGGAAAAAAAATAATTATTAAGCTGTAAGGAAAAAAAAAATGATTAAGCTGTATGGAAAAAAATAATTATTAAACTGTATGGAAGAAAAAGATTAAGTTGTAGGGGAAGAAAATAATTATTAAGCTGTATGGAAGAAAATAATTATTAAGCTGTATGGAAGAAAATAATTATTAAGCTGTATGGAAAAAAAAGATTAAGCTGTATGGAAGAAAATAATTATTAAGCTGTATGGAAAAAAAAGATTAAGCTGTATGGAAGAAAATAATTATTAAGCTGTATGGGAGAAAATATTTATTAAGCTGTATGGAAAAATAAGATTAAGTTGTTGGGGAAGAAAATGATTATTAAGCTGTAAGGAAAAAAAAGTCATTAACCTATTCTGAGGAAAGAAAAAACTCACGTACCTGAATACCAATTACGGCGCAGAATGTCCTAAAGTGTCTCTTTAAACGTACCTTGAATAATAGGTCTTGATGGAAGGCCTTCAGAATCTCTTCAATAATTAAATATCTTGTAAATATTTCCTTCATCATCGCCGAACAGCTTGATTCTTCTTTTTTATCCTTTTTACTTTTTTTAAGCTATCTTCTTTTTTTAGGCTTTATCCTCTTTTTTTAAGCTTTATCCTCCGTGTCATTCAGCTTAAGCACAATTTCTACATCTTGTCTTCCTTTACATACAATCCTGCAAAATGAACAACGATAATTAATATATAAAACAAGTGAACTTATGAAATCCATATTAAACATATATCAAATCTTTACTGCACAAAGAAACACTTAACACTCACCATAAAGACATCAGCAGTCCTTTAACTTCCTTCCTTCCTTCCTTCCTTCCTTTAACTTCCACAGCACACAGCCAAGCCTCCCTCTCGCCACAGCACACAGCCAAGCCTCCCTCTCGCCACAGCACACAGCCAAGCCTCCCTCTCGCCACAGCACACAGCCAAGCCTCCCTCTCGCCACAGCACACAGCCAAGCCTCCCTCTCGCCACAGCACACAGCCAAGCCTCCCTCTCGCCACAGCCAAGCCTCCCTCTCGCCACAGCCAAGCCTCCCTCTCGCCACAGCCAAGCCTCCCTCTCGCCACAGCCAAGCCTCCCTCTCGCCACAGCCACAGCACTAGACGGAGCAATACTGTGGAATAAGCTAAAAAGAATAGAGTGGTACCTGTGGAGAGGAACAAGGGTTAGCATCCTAGCACCCTATCGCCCTAGGAAAGAGATCAGGGACTTAACTTGTTGCATATCTTGTACGTAGTGTAGCTCCCGCGCCGTCCTCGCGATGTGCTGTATAGGGTGTACTTACCTGAAAAGAGAGAATATGGGTTAGGAACATATCAAGACGCCGGTTATAAAATAGTACATCAAATCCGTAAAATACTACGTCTAATATAAGTCATATTATCATCGTATTATAAACAGAAACTGTAACTTACCATTACGAAGAGAAGGAAGCGCTGGTTGATAGTCGTCGAGTCAACGCAATACTTTTTCGCTACCGCCGCACACAGACACACAAAACACGTCCTTTCGTTGCCGCTGCCGAGAAGGAAATAGTTGTTACCAGGCGAGCTACATGCAGTCTTTGCTTCTGCAGGAATCCGAATACGTAGTACCTGATCGTTAGACTTCATGTATTTCTGCCTCAATATCGTCACTAAGAACCTTATTTTCCTCGTGGCGTAAGGTAAAAGAAACCCTGACAACGATTAAAATGTACTGTGATGTGTAATGCAATTGATTCACGAGTATAAATGCAGGAAATTAAGATTATGCACGCCAAATCGTAACAATTTCGGACAACGTGGAGCTCCATTTTCATGCCTCCCCCACTTTCCCCCCACAACCCCCACCTCCCCCACCTCCTCCCCCAAACCCCATCTGCATTCCCCTCAAACTAACAAGTCTCTCTCTAAGTACTCGATTGGTTTCGTTCTTAAGTCAATTTGCTCTAATTCTTGTTCTTCCTTCGGTCACAATGCAAGCGTGCTGATTCATTCGTCCTAATACCATGTAGTAATACCGTGTGATATACCATGTAGGTACAATGATAATGTTTACCACCATGACTCACACTATAATAGGTGAGAAACACTGAATCAAGGCGGGTGAGTGAACTTTTACGTAATGTAAGAGTGGTGCAACCAGCCTACCTAGCCTCCACGCAGCTCCCGCCAGGACGCATCGCCCACCACTGACTCTGAGGCCTAAACTGTGAAGAACATACGTACGAAAGCTTTGTATTGTAGTATTAAACTTCTACATCATGTGTCTTCATATAGAATACACTTTCAAAACGATCAGAGTTCATTCTTTCGAAATGGGCCATGGACTTCGGGAGTGGGTGGGTTCCGGGTGACCCTGTATAGAGGCTAGATCATGAGGAAGGCATAGCTACCACACAACACACCCCACACACAAAACCAATTATTGCCGCTCCTCTCGATAAGCTGACAAACCCAATAATAAATCTTTTCATCAGTATTTTATATGGAGTCAGAGAACATAAGAGTTAATAGTAAAATCCCCATCATGAGTATACGAGACAACGAGTGAACATGCAGGCTACTTACACAGCCACGCGCGGCCCCAAAATGTGAGCCCTGAGGTTGGCAACGGCGACTCCCCGACGCAGAACTCCGCAGAACGCTTGCGTCGCTGGGTAACTAGCTACTGCGGGAACAAAGGGTGGTTAATATTATTTGTGTTCAAGTACTGTTCGTCTGTCTTATGTTCAATCTTGTATCAATGAGCAAACAAAATCTCTCTACTCTCCTGCTTTACGTTAGTTATCTAATCCTACGGTAAAGTTTAGGTATGTTTTATCTTTCCTCTCGATGATATGGACGCGTTCTTAGAGGCGGGAGAGGGAGGGAAGGAGGGCGGAGGTGATGTTTCTTCCTTAACAACCACTCAATTTGTTTTTGAAGCTCCAAACTGCTTCATCTTGATATTTCTCTCTCTCTCTCTCTCTCTCTCTCTCTCTCTCTCTCTCTCTCTCTCTCTCTCTCTCTCTCTCTCTCTCTCACATAGATACACACCACACACACACACAAGAGACCAAAACAATTCACTACTGTCCACTGACTATTGAATTTCACAGTTTTCAGAAGCTTACGATTAAAACCATAAAGGGGAAATGACAGGAAAGGATGAGTTGGAAACAGAAGGGAAGTAGGGAGGAGAAGATGAGGGATAAGAAGAGAGAGAAAAGAGAGAGAGAGAGAGAGGGGGGGTGGAAAGAAGACGTGAGTGAGGTGAGGACGTGTTGGTAGAAGGCTAGTGCAGGTGGTGGTGGTTGTGGTGGCGGTGTTTTCCTGTGGCCGTGCCTTGCGTCGGTACGCCCTCGTGCATTTTACATCAAGGTAGGCAGGTGGGTTGGCTGGCTGACTGGGTTTTGACGTGGCTTCCCGCAGTGTGTGTGTGTGTGTGTGTGTGTGTGATTTAATTGTTATTCTGTATTGAATTGTGTGTGGTCAATTGCAAGTCCCAAGCGGCCGTGCATCATCAAAACGTTTCTGGGTTTTATTACTCTCTCTCTCTCTCTCTTTTCTCTCTCTTTTTCTCTCTCTCTCTCTCTCTCTCCCCCATCTCTCCCCCTCTTCTTCTCTCTCTCTCTCTCCTCTCTCCTCTCTCTCTGTAGCCCATGTCGATGTAATTTGAAAGCTAAAATCGTCCTCCATGACATTACAGGATTAATCAGAAAGCATAAATACTGGCTTTTAACACATCCCGTTCCCGCTGTTGATACTGTTATAAAACTGTTGCTGACGATTTTTCTGTTCATTTTTTCTTTTTCTTTTTTTTGTTTGTTCTATATTTCTATATAATAATGTAGTGACATGAGAAATGCAAATGAGATTATTTTGGAGCGACTTCTCTTCCCCCGTGATCTGTTTATTCCATCCGTTGTGACGCGCGCTCGCATGCACACACACACACACACACACACACACACACACACCACACACACACACACACACACACACACACATATACACACATTACTAGATACACTTTATGTGCGTGGTGTACGTATGTGTGTGACTGTGTGTTGTGTGTGTGTTTTGTGTGTGTATGTGTGTGTGGTATCCATGCAAAAATAAAACAGAAATGTTCCACGCTACGTCATGAAAGGGTTTGTAAAAAGAGGTCAGTTAAAAACAAAATCCATATTTATATTAAAATTTTTTAATCATTAGCTAATGTGATGGCGATGATGGAAAATTGTTATGGTGATGCCAGAGGCGGGTGACAGTGTTGATGTATCTTGAAATGATGGGGTCGCGAAAAATACCTGTTTTCTATCTGTCTGTCCTGTCTTCTGTCTGTCTGTCTGTCTTCTGTCTGTCTGTCTGTTGTCTGCTGTCTGTTCTGTCTGTCCCGTCTAATATTCTGTCTGTCTATATGTCTGTCATATGTCCGTCTGTGTCTGTCTGTCTGTCTGTCTGTCTGTCTGTCTGTCCTTCTATATATATCTGTTTTGTCTATATGTCTGTCTATATTCCGTCTGTGTCTGTCTGTCTGTCTCTGTCTGTCGGTTTTTGTCTGTCCTGTCTGTCTTTTTCTGTGTTTTATTAATATTCTGTCTATTGTCCTGTTTTTTAATGTTCCGTCTGTGTCTTGTCTGTCTGTCTGTCTGTCTTCCGTCTGTCTGTCCTTTTCTGTCTATATATATCTGTTGTCTATATGTCTGTCTATATGTCCGTCGTCTGTCTGTCTGTCTGTCTGTGAATAGTCTTTGTGTACCTAATTCTTGTCCCCTCACTCTCTCTATTATTACTGAATTTAATAAGAGTGAAATAGTTTTATGAGCTTCTTTCTAAGTCATATTGATCTTTATTCTTTCCCGCTTATTCCTTTATTCCTTAAACCCCCTTATCCAATCCTTCCTCACCCTTTCTGTCCTCTCCAACCTTTTCCCCCCTCTCACTCCCTCTCCATCCCTCTCCTCCCCCTCCTCCCCTCTCCCAATCCCCTCTCCAGCCTCTCACCTCCTCTCCTCCCCTCTCATCCCCTCTCACCCTTCTCTTCCCCCCTGCCTCTCTCTCCATTCCTCTCACTCCCTCTCCTCCCCTCTCCATCACTTTCCCCCTTATCAATCCCTCTCCATCCTTTCCTCTTCTATCCATCCCTCTCCCTCCCTTTTCACTCCCTCTCCCTCCCCTCTCACTCCCTCTCCTCCCCTCTCCATCCCTCTCCCCGCCGCACCTCCTCATCCGACATAGCCTTGTCTTTAACCTTGACCTACACCACAAAAACCCCGACCCTTTTCCTGCTCTTGCCAGTGTTCTCAGGACTGTTGCTCGTTAAACACACACACACACACACACACACACACACACACACACACACACACACACACCACACACACACACACACACACACCACACAACACACACTGTTGATCATTTTTTGTTTTATCCTCTCATGAGCAAATTTAAAAAAAAGGCTTTTAATGCTTCACTTGATGATCTCTCTCCTCTCTCCCACTCTCTCTCCTCTTCTCTCTCTCTCTCTCTCTCTCTCTCTCTCTCTCTCTCTCTCTCTCATACACACACACAAATTGGCGAGGAAAGCATCATGTGTCTATGTTGCGCTCTCCATTACAAGACGAAAACACTGATTAATCTCACAAAAAATAACCTGACGTGAACTATAACTTGAGATGACATAGCAATTAGAATACAGACATACACTCTACCAAACTTAACATGCGCTATATTTTTCAATCAGATTGGATCAGGAAACCGTAACAGACCGACATAGTAAACGTGATAATTAATAGAATGACAACTGAACCATCTTTGCCTGCTTGGGTTTGCCTGTATCATAATTAAAATATACCTCATATAACAAAACAAAAAGCTAAAATAACCTAAAATAAACCTCAAATAACCTAAAATAAACCTAAAATAACCTCAAATAAACCTCAAATAACCTAAAATAAACCTCAAATAACCTAAAATAAACCTCAAATAACCTAAAATAAACCTCAAATAACCTGAAATAAACCTCAAATAACCTGAAATAAACCTAAAATAAACCTCAAATAACCTAAAATAACCTAAAATAAACCTCAAATAACCTAAAATAAACCTCAAATAACAAAAAGCTAAAATAACCTAAAATAAACCTCAAATAACCTAAAATAAACCTCAAATAACCTAAAATAAACCTAAAATAACCTAAAATAAACCTCAAATAACCTAAAATAAACCTCAAATAACCTGAAATAAACCTCAAATAACCTAAAATAAACCTCAAATAACCTGAAATAACCTAAAATAAACCTCAAACAACCGAAACAAAAATTATATACCTAAAAACGGTTATTTTAGTCCTAACCAAACCGAACCTAGCTCGTTAAGAAAAGAGTTCAAGGTCAGTGTTGCCTTGTTGTCAAGTTTTTGCGGTGCCGAAAAGACTCCCGATGCCGAAGCCTCTAGTGCCGCCGCCGAGGAGACGCAAACGGGGCACGACCAGACAAAAATAAGAGGCAAAAATGGGAAAAGCAGATATCCCTTGTGGGACATGACGCGGGAAATGAGAGAGAGAGAGAGAGAGAGAGAGAGAGAGAAAGAGAGAGAGGAAGAAAAGGAGAGAGAGGAGAGAGAGAGAAAAGGGGAGAGAGAGAGAGAGAGGAGAGAGAGAGAGAGGAGAGAAAAGAAGAGAGAAGAGAGAAGAGGAGAGAGAGAGAGATGAGGAAAATGAAGTAGAATCTCACCAGCGTCTTCACTCCTTGTTGACTTTTGGATTTGGTGACGGTAATGAGCAAGGGTTTGGCGTAACCTATTTGTTTTTTCTTATCACATAAAATTTCTCAATTTTCCAATCTCTCTCTCTCCTCTCCTCCTTCTCTCTCTCCTCTCTTCTCTTCTCTCCCATCTCTCTCTCCTCTCTCTCTCTTCTCTCTTCTCCTCTCTTTTCCCCCAACCTCTCCCTTTTCTCCTCATCTTCTCCTTTTCCTAATCCATCTTTTCCCCTTTAAATCCCCTTCCCTTCCCCCTTTAAAAACCCCCCCCCTTCATTTTCCCCAAGGGGATGTCTTTCACTTTCCATATTCCCTTTAAAGGGAAGAGATTTGGTAGTTTTTTTGTTTTTTTGTCCCGGGAGGGTGTTTCGTGTTGGTTCTTCCAAAATAAAAATATGTTGGTAAAGTTTTTGTGGTTTTTTGTCTCATTGTTGTGTTTATTTTAACATCCAAAAAATAATAAGGTTTTTAATCAAACAGCCTCTTCCCCCTTTTTGGGAAAAGAATTTTTTCGTTATTTTGACTTTTTTTAACTATAGTGTCATTACTATGTTTTTAAAGTCATTCATTTTTGGGCTGATTATTTTTTTTTTTGGTCATTTTTCCATAGTTGCGATATTCATAAAATTTTGGGATTAATCATTCATTTGCTGTTAATTTCGTTGCGTCATACCCTCATCAGTTGCGTCATACCTCATCAGTTGCGTCATACCCTCATCAGTTGCGTCATACCCTTATCAGTTGCGTCATACCCTCATCCGTTGCGTCATATCCTCATCAGTTGCGTCATATCCTCATCAGTTGCGTCATATCCTCATCAGAAGACATGTCCAATGGGGTGATCAGTAAACATAAAAACAGTTTAACATAATAGCCAACAAAAGATATAGGCTTCAACGAAAAAAAAAAAGATAAATACAAAAATAAAACACCCGCTACTTGTGTGTACTCCCGGTGCCCTGAGTGCTGATTTGATGACCATTTATTATCAGAATCACACAAATTTCATACTCTTCCATCCCCATTCCTTTTGGCGTCACATTCCATTCTTTTCTTTTATTTCCATATGTGTACCTATAGCGCCTGTGGTTGGTGGTGGTGGTGGTGGTGGTTAGGTTGCGGCTAAATATTGTTCTTTTATCTATTTTTTTCAATCGTTATGAGGTCACAAAACATCGATTCCAGATCCTTTACCAGCAGGAGTCCGTTTAGTTTACACAAGCATTTATGGCTCCACGGATGGCTGTGTGATCCATTTCTCTGAGTGATCCTTCTTTCTTCTGATCCTTCTTTCTTCCGACCCTTCTTTCTTCTGATCCTTCTTTAGTCTGATCCTTCTTTCATCTGATCCTTCTTTAGTCTGATCCTTCTTCTGACCCTTCTTTCTTCTGATCCTTCTTTCTTCTGGCCCTTCTTTCTTCTGATCCTTCTTTCTTCCGACCCTTCTTTCTTCCGACCCTTCTTTCTTCTGATCCTTCTTTCTTCCGACCCTTCTTTCTTCCGACCCTTCTTTCTTCTGATCCTTCTTTAGTCTGATCCTTCTTCTGACCCTTCTTTCTTCGACCCTTCTTCTTCCGACCCTTCTTTTCTTTTTGATCCTTCTTCNTTTAAGGGGTAGTATAAAGGTAAAAAAAAACCCAAAGGGGAAAACTAACCACGTGTTAAAGGCATGGCGGATGTAAGGTGGATGTAGTAGTATAGGTGACAGAAATACAGTGTAGCCTGCGCCTCTTGTAGCTTCCTTATTTTCTTATGTTTTCTTAGTTCTTCTTATGTGTAAGGAACATAGAGTTTGAACGACTCGTTCATTCAATATACAACTCTTATGACGGTTTACACACACATACACGCGTGCACGCACACGCACAAACACACACACACACACACACACATTCAAACACACACACACACACACACACACACACACACACCACACACAACACACACACACACACACACACACACACACACATACACACACATACACACACACACAACGGTAATTTTCATGAATACATCAATACACTTTTTTTTCTCCCTCTCCATAACTCGGTCCGTGACAATAAAGGAATAAGACATCAACATTTACCAGGAAGCAACAGCGTCCAGCATTGTCCTCTTGCGTGACAATGCGCCACCACGATGACAAGACACGCAACTTTCCTACCACAAACTTGGTGCCATTCACACCTTTTCCCGCGTGTACTTAATTGGCAGCAGCGTGTCATCTAGGATGCACTGGTGGATGCTCTGTGATAAATGCAATTTTCTCCTCGGCAATTATTTCCAAGATGGTTAGAATTAATGTCAAATCCTTCCAGTGTGCTCATAATTACCAAGAGACTTTGTTTTAGCCTCACATTTTCTACCTAATATCACATTTCTTTGCTAATAAATTTGCCCATAAATTCAGTGACCTAAGAAGCCGCCGGCACCCAAGCCAGACACCCTTAACCTTTTACCCCAGCGGCCCGCGCCATCCTACCATGGGAGCATAGACGCCATATCCTCTCCTTGGTGAACGGTAATAATGGCACAGGTAATAATGGCACAGGTAAAAATGGCACAGTAAAAATGGCACAGGTAAAAAGGGCACAGGTAAAAATGGCACAAGTAAAAAATAGGCAAAAATGGCACAACAAAAAAATAGATTCACTATGGTAAACAGGACAAAGAGCGGCTCGAATTAGCAAACCTTTACCTCGATACACTCCCTTGCCTTGACGAGAAAATAGATATTTAACAGACGTCTCTTCTTCTCATAATGAGTCACAATATTGATATAACATATAACCTATTAAACATAAGCCTAACAACCTATTGAACATAAAGAAATGATTTCCTATACTTAAATAATAAAAACCAATAGCCCTGTATGGGTAACGAGAGATTACCATTACCCTTGCTGGCAATTCAAATTCACATTGAGATGATTCACGAGTGTGAGAATGAAACAACACGCAATGAACGAAACGCAAAGCAATGTTCGACTCTTTCAAAACATACCACACACCACTAGCTCATTGTTTATATGAAGTAGTTGTTTATCTATGTAGTAAAATCTCTATGAATTTTTGTAAAACAAATGCCACACACCACTAGCTCATTGTTTATATGAAGTATATTGTTTTATAGATGCGCACGCCATCTATTAAATAAATTCTGAACAAAATAAATGCCAGATACCACTAGCTCATTGTTTATATGAAGTAATTGACAAGCTATTGTAGCAGTCAAGTAGGCTACACACCATCGATCTCAGTGGCCCTACCACAACCCCATCATGGAAGTCATAATAAGCAATAAAGGAAAAGAGAAGATTTGCTTCCAAGGATACATGTATACAAAACAGATTATAAGATCAACTACTATCAGATGGAGATGTGTTAATAGAACATCTTTTTGTAAAGGCACCATGACCACCAGCCTTGATATAACTGAACCTGTACCAGCAAATGACCACAACCACGCTCCTGATTATGCTGCTATCTCAACTACAAAATGCATCTCCAACATGAAGAGAAAAGAAGCAGAAACAGATAAACCTAGCCAGATTTACAGAAATAACCTGGATGACTTATCAGCTGAAAGAAAGGCGTTACTTCCAAGTGAGGACATCATAAAGAGAACTTTGCGTAACCAAAGATCAAAACTCTATCCACCAGTACCAGAAAAACTTGAGGATCTGAAACTGAAAAAAAACTATTTTTAAGTTGATATATATATATTTCAATAAACTTATTGTAGTTGTGTCATTTTTTCCTATTTTTTCACTTGTGCCATTTTTACCTGTGCCATTATAACCTGTGCCATTTTTACCGTGCCATTTTTGCCTGTGCCATTTTACCTATGCCATTATTACCTAAATTCTCTTTCCTTATTCCCTTCAGGCAGCCCTCTAACCAAGACAGACAAGCATACAGATAGACAGACAGACAACCAGGCATGCAGGCAGGCAAACAGAGAGAGAGAGAGAGAGAGAGAGAGAGAGAGAAGAGAGAGAGATAGAGAGAGAGAGAGAAGAGGGGGGGGGGAAGATAGTGTATACACATGAAAAAGGCAATGAAGGACTAGCGCGCCATTTCGCAGAATTTCGCGGGGAACAGAGCAGAGAGAGAGAGAAGAGAGAGAGAGGAGAGAGAGGAGAGAGAGGAGAGAGAGAGAGAGAGAGAGAGAGAGAGAGAAAAAAAAAAAAAGGTAGAGAGAGAGAGAGAGAAGGAGGAAAACAACTGAGAGGGTTGATGTGCACAAACATAGTGAAACAATGAGAACGGAGTGAGGGAGATAAAAAAAAGATTCACAGAAATGTCGAGGGAGAAGAGAGAGAGAGAGAGAGCGAGAGAGAGAGAGAGAGAGAGAGAGAGAGAGAGAGAGAGAGAGAGAGAGACGAGAGAAGAGGAGAGGAGAGAGAGAGAGAAGAGAACGAGGGGGGGAGAAAGGAGAAAACGACCAGGATCAACCAAAGCATCACCATCAAAGAAAACTCATTATAAACATCAACATCAGTCATTAAAGGAATTTTCGACAAACATAACGAGCCCCTCAAACGTTTGCGCCTAACTATAGATAAACTATAAAAAAATATAAAAAACTTGTGCGATCATGAGAACATAAAATGGGTTGGTTCCCTATCACTCATGATGATCATATGCTGTATGTTTTAATTGTACAATAAACCTTTACAAATCAATCAGTGATGGGTCGGAGGGCAGGAACAGGTGTCAAGATTACATTGGTTAGTAAAATGTATTGATGGTATATTGAAGCTAATGACTTTTATTATTGTATAGTAAGGGCAAATAATAATCCCTTATAGTAAGGTGCAAATTACAAAGATGCTACAATTCGTTTCTGAATATCAATATTTGCATCAATACCCTCTCCCCGTTTTTTTTTTCTCTCTCTCTCTCTCTCTCTCTCTCTCTCTCTCTCTCTCTCTCTCTCTCTCTCTCTCTCTCTCTCTCTCTCTCTCTCTCTCTCTCTCTCTCTCTCTCTCTCCCGTACGTACAGTCTAAGACAAAAGTCGTGTCAGGGTTTTGTCCGAATACGAAATGTAACTCGTGAAACATTATGAAAACCCTAACGCAGTTACATGCTCGTGGTTTGGCAAGCCTGAATCCCTTAAGCTACTGTTCAGATAAGGGTTCAAAGCTTCATATCTGCCGCCGATGAGACAATGTCTAAAACAAACCAAGGGTATTTCAAAGGTTCAATAGATGTACTGCGTTGAGGTTTCATATTATTCGATGTGGAATGCGAAGTATATTCGGCCCAGCAATGATCGTCAGGACATATCATCTTTACACCTGAGCCATTGAAGGCCACATACATCACCGGCAGGAGTATGGAGAGAGCTAGTCACATGCATCCAACCACCAAGGAGATGAGAGGTGGTATGATCTCCCTTTATGAAAAAGGAAAAAATTGTGAATGCACAAGTATTCGGTGTCAGTAAGAGCACAGTGCATGGCATGGTGGATAAAGTGACATGAGGAGGAACGGACAACAGAGACCCGTCACCGTTCAGGTCGCCCTAGGGTCACAACAGAAATGCAAGTCCAAGCAATAACAACAACCATGGAAGCTCAACCAATACGCAGTGCCCATGCAGTTAGGGCACACTAGCTGAACCCTCAAATATGGGAGGGAAAAAAAATTATACAAAAATTCAAGAAAATTGCTTCAAAATTCAGTAGTATATTTGGATAATAATAATTACAAATTCCATTTTAATTTATGCAAAAGGAAATAAAAAATGCCTCAAAATTAAAGAGTATATTTGGATAATAATATGCAGGAAGGAAGGACTCAGAAGCAGTGGCGTATATGGGTCCTTAAAAAGAAAGGGGAATCCAGGGTGAATCCAGGATTGTTTTAAAGGGGGGGGGGGGTTGAAGCGAAGCGAGCCTTAACAGCTAAGGAGTTAACAATAATAGCAAAATTGCTATGCGTTTCGGAGGGCCTCAGCCGAACCCCTGAGACTGGTTCACCGAACCCATGTTCAATCACTGCTTTATAATTACCTCAGCACTTTTACTTTTAACACTCCTGGTAATGAATCCTAAAACAATTACTCATGAGGATACGAACTATTATAACGTATGAGGTGTGGTGAGATCGAAGCACTTATGGCAGTGCTACCAACCGTTCGTATGACACGGCAGAAAGCACTGAAAGGTTAGCCTTTTACCAGATGTCTTAACCAAAATTCATGACACGACTTTTGTCTTTCACTGTACATGTCCAACAATATGGGCTGCGCTATGTGATTTGTTCACTGTTTGTGGTCACTTTTCTCACCTTCACTTCCTCACTGCTCTCCAATGATTTGTTTTACTCTGGAGTTGCCGTATGTTTCCCTTCAAGCCTTCGCACACTACAGTTCTTAGGGTAAACAAGTATCTAACGACCATGACACATCCTCACAACGCATGTCATAACATTATAGATGGATTACGTAATAGCAAACTGCAAGCACTTATGGGTGATTAGAAGATCTTGCTCAAATATGCCATTATGTCTTTATGGATAACCATAAACTTACAATTTTTCTGTAAATATAACCTGAGTACAGTACTGCAATTTAGTGTACTACATAATAAATATTTTCACAAACTATGGATTGAGGGTGTGGGGAGTGAGCGTAAGATTGAGGCAGGGTGAAGAGTGTGGGGATATGAAAGACATAATATATGCAAGAACAAGATTACTTACCTTGCTCACCACCAGGGGCCGATCTCCTCCACCTTGCATACGGAACCCCCAAGGGTACCCGCCCCTCAAGATCACCAGTACCCGCACCATCCTGGGCGTGGTCTAGGGGGGCGTGGGGCGTCTTGAGGCGGAGACACGCACGCACGCAGGCACCGGGCACTCACATGATTCACCAGCCGTGTTTCCTGTGGCCTAAGTTACATTTTTCCAGGCTGGATGGAGAAAGGGTTCAGGTGATTAACACCAAGTTTCCATAGCAGCCATCGAAGCGGAAACATTGAACAAAAATAATATGGCGGACATGGTACACAAATATCGTTTTTAACACTTACAAATTAACTTAAGTACGTATGTATTTAGATAACACTTAAATTCAATGTATACGAATAACAGTCAAATTTTCATTCCGTAACTATGTAGGTGTTCAACAGTCAGATGGCATATCCAACTAAAACTTTCCCTTTTCACCTTTAGCATGCACCATAAGAAAATGAATAAACAATAATGTAAATCAGCAAATCACCAGACAATACATTACACGGTTAACTTTAGGAGTACGTTCAGTTCTGTCCGGTCGAGTTAAGTGTATCATCATACAGTTTCCTCCACACACGGCACCCTAGTGCCTAGAGTCATAACACCACCTCCATGCCAACGCTGCGCAGTGCACACACTACCACTGCACTGCTGAAGTACATTGCAAGCGGCCTTCCGGAGGTCCTCTGTGGCACACTGGTGGTGGCCGTATACTGGTGGCGGTTTTGGTTATGTTGCTGCTTTGTGTAGTTTCATGCAGACTACGACGACGTCCCCTGTGAGGTCCCTTAGTGAGGTGGCTGAGCGCTCCTGGCCAGAGGACAATATCACTTGTCACCTTGCTATCCGCTATGAAAAGACCGCCAGTCGTCCCCTCCGGCATGGTGGCGCTCAAGAATTTTTTGTCTCTTCTTTTTGTACCAACGAAGGAATGGGCGAGGGACACATGCGGAGGATGAGCGGATAAAGGGTATGAAAAAAGTGTGTTAAGGCTTAAGTGCGACGAAATGTGAGTGAGTGAAAATAAATGCGTGTAAAAATAAACGAAAAGCAAATAACATTATTCTGTTGGATAACTGTATAGTGTAGATATGTCAGTCGGTGAAAATTTAATGAATGAATAACCAAGAAGTTAGATAATATACAGTTTACTACATGGATGTAGATGTGTGAGTAAACAGAACATAAAAATATTATTAATGAACGCTTCCACAACTACGTGAGAAAAGAGAGAGAGAGAGAGAGAGAGAGAAGAGAGAGAGAGAGAGAGAGAGAGAGAGAGAGAGAGAGAGAAGAGAGAGAGAGAGAGAGAGAGAGAGAGCGGAAAGATAAATAGATAGACAGATGGACAGACAGACAACACAGATAGACTCGCACAGACAGACGGAGATAAAAATTTAGTTAAATGAAGTCAAGACTTGCAAACATTATTACATCACACTGTCACACTCAATTACACTTCCGAGGTCACCCATTACGCCAGGGACACACACACATACACAAGGCGTATGATAGAAAACTTAGTCCAGACAAGTCAATGTTGCTGTCTGTTTGTTGTTTTGTTTTCTACTTCAGGTGGTCGTCTTTGTATGTGGGTCATTCAGTGTTATGTGTGTGTGTATGTGTGTGTGTGTGTGTGAGAGAGAGAGAGAGAGGGGAGAGAGAGAGAGAAGAGAGAGAGAGAGAGAGAGAGAGAAGAGAGAGAGAGGGGAGAGAGAGAGAGAGAGAGAGAGAATATCGGCCGCACCAAAGAAAATATCGACGCTTCGCTGAATGTCAAGGAGTGGAGATAGCGAGTGCGACTACAGTAAAAGTTTGTGCCTATTCCATCTACAACAGTTTCTTCTTCGATGCATCACTGTCCGACGCAGAAAAAAACGTGCATTATCACCATTTCCGAGGGGGCGTCGCGGGGGGTGGAGGACGTATGTGGGCTGTTGTAGAGGGGAAGGACGAAGGGAGTGTGTTTACATCACCACCACCACACCACCACATCACAGGGGCGCCAGCTACCACACTACCCATGCACATAACAGTTCACCTCACCACTATATCATCAACAAAGTCCCTTCCATCGCCTTGCCTAACCTATTAGAGCTGTCAACATCTCCACGATCCAGCACAACCAACATCAGTAGCCGCCACTGACTGTCACACACACCCTATCGCTGCCTTGCCCTCCTCCCTCGCTCACTTGCTCACCAGCTCGCACACTTGTCCTCACTCAGCTGTACTGCACGCGGCACCCAACATGCTCAGACTGTTCCCTTTTCTCCACTAAACTGTGTCCCCACTGGCGTTGCATTTCGCTCATTGTTCCTACTGTCGCCACGCTGTCTAGATTCGTTCATTAGGGAGCGTCATGTTATTCACCGCATTATTATCATTTAGTTTTGTGATGTACTTGTAATTTTGCGTGCATGTGCGACAGCTTTTGTGGATAAAAGCTGCATACATAAAACTTATGGATACTGGTGCATTTACCTTATGTTCAAGTCTGTGTGATGAAGACCCCGAGTAACGCTGTAGAACGAAACATTTTGATGCGCAGTTACCAGTGAGCATTTTGTTGGGTGGCAATGGAGCAGGGGCCTGAATCTAATTCTTCGCAGCTCCCGCTTAGCCTGGCAGTACAGGTCCCCATGACACTACCCAAAAAATCACACCTGACCAATAAAATACATATAATATCCATGGATAGATAAGTTTGTGACGGTAAGGACAACTAATTCCAGATCAATACTCGGCCACCCCGCAGGCGCCGAGCACACCATCCCGGCGCCTTGACAGAAAATGAACGTAGCTACAGTGTTGAGTTGGTTTTCTACCATCAGTACTCAGGATAACTCATGTACTTTCCTTTCCGCTATTTACTCATGTAGTCAATGTTAATCCTGTGATTTTATTAATTAGTTCTATATTTCTGACTTTGATCACTGGCACAGAAGTAGTCTGGCACTCTCGCAAGCTGCATACGAGCACAGGCGTACTGGTACTAGTTTGTGAAAAACGACGGTGATTATACACTTTTATTAAACCTATTGACGTGTTTAAAGACTTCATTGTTTGTCATCATCTTACCATAATTATTCGAAAAATAAGCACACTACATAACTCGGAATGGATGGATTAAACACCACTTTCCTCTCGCCTCTCTAACTCCTACCATGCGGCTGCTCGCGCTCTTTGTAAGACCCAAAGAAGTAGTCATGGTTCGTGGGAGACTGAGGTGCATGCAACCTCGCTTAAAGCTGGGTTGAGAGCAGACACTGCAGAAGATGGAAAAGTAAACGACACTTACTTACACAGCAAATAAAAAAACCATAATTTCGAGATAATGATAAACATCAAGAACTAAGTAATTTCCTAATCATACCTGTTAACGGACTGGAAACATATGATCAGTGATTTTTTCGTATATACTCTTAGTCCTTTGGTGAATATTTTGGAACATAATGGGACGTTTGGAAATGTTAAGTAAGCGAACCATTACACGTTATCAGATGTCAGCAGGTATAAGTGGTATAAATTATTTGACGCACGTACGTGACCGCCCCTTCTCCAGCAAAAATTAAAATATAAGTTTTGGAAGAAAAAAGGTACTTACGAGTATTATGCTTATGTTCAATCCTTTTCAACATAGACAAGCACAAAACACAGCATGGAAGCAAAACTAGTCCTACTCATACTTAACCCGGTGATATACCTAATTTACCTTTAAAAATGGCAATACGTATATCTTTATTTACTAAGGTTTGCGCCCTTCATAGCCCAGTGGCGGTTCTAGCACTAAAAATCGGGGGGCCCCAAATTGGGGCCAGGTAAATGTGGGGGCAAAACAAAAGTTTGGAGGCTCTGTAACTGGGGGGCGGGGGGGCTGTGGGCACCACATAAAATTTTGAAAATTGAGCACTTTCCAGGGTCCCAATATGAGGCCTATGGAGGGATATGTTAGACTATCAAAGTGATATTCAGTTAAAAACAGTATTTTCAGAAGAACTTGGGGAAGAATTAAAAGAAAGTTCATCTGAATTTCAGTCTCAGGTCCCTTTTCTCTGCTGGTGAGTAAAAATAATCCAAGCTGGAAAATGGGAAAAATCGGGCTCTCAGGTACGTTTTATTGAAAAGAAAAGACCAAAAATAATACCAAACATACTGAACAATTAAAATGCAAAAAATATGGCAGTTGTTTATATCACATCAAAATAAAAGTGTTATGTACGTACCTTTGTCTACCTATAACCTCATACGTTGAAAATTATGTATCACAAATAGCTATGATTTGCAGACATGGCATGCAAATCTACAGTAGACCAATGGTGATGATACCTTGTTCATTCGGCAGCAATGTATTTAGTGCAGCTTAATACTACGATTATCATGCCGACTGTCAAATTCATCAACAAAAAAAATCTAAATCAATTCCCTCAGCGAGTGGCACTTTCAAACGGGCAATAGTGTAATGTTACTCAGTCTGTTTACTTGTCATAGAATTTCTGAGAAATGTTTTCAAAAAATTTCATTTTTGAAAAGCTCCTCTCACATGAAGCGCTGGTAACAGGAAGAGTTACGGCTATCAACAATAATTTGTATAAACAATCAAATCAGCCTTGTACGGACATATGAATGACAGGAATTTTTGCAATTGATGTATGTTTTTCAGGTTCTTTCATGAGTAATTTTTTCACTGGAGGTATCTCATTTTTTAAGTCACTTTGATTGACTGAGTAGGCCACTGCAAATGCCTTCAAATTTTGTTCAGACAAGAATGTCTGTCCTCCAGGACAGAGAGCTGAAATACCACAGAAAATCGCAGATGAGTCTTTGGAAAAACGACGGTTTAACTCGCTAATCAACAGTCTAATACTTCATACAAGATGCTGCTGTGCTGCACGTGACTTGAGTCATATCTTTGACCGGTTGTTTCCAGCACGATGAATTCATCAAGTTGTCGAGGTTTTCTTCTTCACTTCTATTCTTTAATGGTGAAATGCAGCATTTCTTACTGAGTTCAGTAACCTTCTCAGAGTACTGCTCGATCAAGTTGGAGTTTCGCATATCAGCTAGATCTTCGCTGAGTGATGAAATGAGCTTGACTGCTTTTCCTAAGTCAATTTGTTTGTCCTGTAGCTGCTGTGATACTTTATGAATTTTTCCTAGAATTTCCGAGAAAAATGCAGTAAATAAACAACTCCTGCGTCTATATGCGCAAGTATAGCTCGAGCGGATACGCTCGAGATCAGTGTCATCTGCAAAGGTCTCCTTCAGGAGTCTTATATATTTGTGCCTATAGCGCCTGTAGGCAGTGGTGATCCAGGGCTCGCATGGTAGGCTCGGGAGGTTCACTTGAGGGTTCTGATGGTTGGTCCTCAACCGTGGTGGCGCAGGCAGGATTCTTATAGTGACGCCTGTGATTAGAGGCTCATGCCGCCCCCTGTTCCTCCGATGCACTCGCAATTGAAGGTAGAGTTGATGGGCAGGGCATGTGGGTGTTCTTAGGCCACTCGACGGTGCAGAAAGGTTTTGGGTTTCTTCGGGATCGAACTCGGTCACCGAGAACGCCAGTCGGAGACGCTAACCACTCCGCTTGCCGCCTCCCCAAAGAATGTTTCACTTATACTCTGAGCAATACATGTCTTCTCAGCTTTATTACGTTACATAATAGGCAAAAGGAGCTTTATCACGAAAGCGTTTTTTGAACACCACTGATTCCTCCACTCATGACTGATGCTCCATCAGATCCTAAGCCTACAAGTGAAGACTTGTAATCCAAACCCATTTTTTCCAAACTCTTAAAGATTTTTGTCCGTGATACATCCAACAAACCATGCGAGTGATTGAATTAAGCATTCCTGAATAGTATGTGACTTTTTATCATAAAAACTGATAACTATTGCCCAACTGCTCTGATTTTCTAACATCTTTGGCTTCATCAGCTTGAACAGAAAAATAATGACATGATTTCACACTTTCTGCAATTTTTTTCTCTCACCATATATGCAAGTGTGTCAAACATCTCATTTTGTATCGCAGAACTAGTGTACTTTTCATTCTTTGGACCACTTTTGACACGTTTTAGCTATGATAGGATCATGTTTGGCGGTGAATCTAAGGGACTTACGGATATTTCCTGGATTCAGTTGATCATCACTTTCCCTGTGCCCTCTCTGGGCAATGTCCTGCGTTACTGTCAACAAAATTATTTCACTAACAGTCTTTATGTAATGACGATTTTCACGAACTTTCTTCTGGTATGTTTCACTTATACTCTGAGTAATAGATGTCTTCTCAGCTTTATTACGTTGGTAGTCAGATCATGCAATCACAGGAGAACTTGTGGCACTGAGATACAGGTGCTTTTCTATGGCCGTCTCCTGAGTCCTCACGCCAAGCATTAACGACAGTCCTCTGCGTGTGTGGGGCTTCATCTATCATCTATGACGCCATTCATACCAAGCCTTGATGTTAGTCCACAAACCATAATCGTCATGCCAAATGCCAACCCCACACCGTGTGTGGCCAGCCACCTCACACACTAACGTATTGTAACATCGATAACAACACAGGAGAATAAAGAGAGGACGACAAGCACTGATGCGGGTAAGGATTCGATCATACGCAAGAAATGTAGGTACTCTATGTCAGGTGAAACCGGTATATCACCATTCGCCAACGTACACCATCTTCCTCTTAGCACATTATAGTCACCAGCAAGAAAGCACTCACACGATATATCGTCATGTAAGAAACTATCGGCCCAATAGTGTGTGACACGTAGAAGACATAATTGAACACACACAGTGACACACTTACCCATAAATTGTATCCTGGGTTCCCGCCCAATCCACATGTAAATAAACATATGAGCATGAAAGGACCTCTATCAAATATGAAGAAAACAGATGTTCAACTATGTCATGAAATCTTTAATGATAATAATAATAATAATAGTATGATATATATAATGATAATAATTATTATTATATTTGTTATTTTTATATTGTAAGCAGTATTTCCACTCCTTTATCGCGCTAGTGGTAGTGAGTTGTGCTCGGCGGCGCCGTGCGACCGACCCCCGTTGGCCCCGTGGCAAGAGCCCACGGGGCCACGATTGCGGCTTGAAAGTGGGGGACCTAAAGCAGGGCAAGCCTAAAATCGTGGGGCGCCATGGCTCCCCTGAACCCCCCGTAGAACCACCACTGTCATAGCCCCTATGTTTAAACGCTACTGGCGCCATCTTGCCTACATATTCAGGCCTCTTCTCTCACCTACCCCACACTACGGAGGTTCTCTAGTCCTATTTTTTGCTACTTACAATCAGTGTAATGCGTGCTGCTGTACTCTCGGATGTCACAATAGGTCTGAGAGGGTTTTCAAAATCACAGATTTCCCGCACCCCTAAAGAAAGAAATAATGGATAAAACATTCAGTCTATGTGAGTGGACAACCGTCTCGTACATCTTATTTGAGTCAGGTATGTAGTTTTGTTGTTGTTGTGTTATCAATCACAAGTATATCAGAACATATGGAAGCTACAAGAGGCTGGTATATAGACATACACGTGGTATTCCTGTAATACGTATTCATAACCTACATCCATTAGCGTACACTTACGCGCGTAGATATATATATTATATATATATATATATATATATATATATATATATATATATATATATATTATATATATATATATATATTATATATATATTATATATATATATATATTAGGGTGGTCCACATTTACAGGGTAAAAAAAAAAGTTTGTCGGATTCGTCGGGCCGGGTCGGAATTCTTGTCGATACTATGGCACAAGGTTCTGTGCAAAATTTCATTCCGATCGGATGATATTGTCCCGTCCCGCAGTGCGGGCCAAAGTTTTCACTATTTAACAAATTTTGGGAAAAATAGGTGAAGCTGAGATAGGGATTAGAGAATCAAAATTTAGTACCTTCTACTCATAATTGTGTTTGTGTTAATGCTTTTTCATCTTTACAGTGCAATTAAAGTGATTTAAGCAAGGACTGCATTAGTCATACAGAGCTGGACTGACACTGCCCACCACAACTGGCCAGTGGCCCAGTTACCCTTCAGCGCTTGTGGTGTGAGGGTGTGTGACGCTCCGCCTCCCAACTTGTGGCGCCGCGTTAGTCGTTGTTGTGCCTGCGTTCGGGATGGCCGCTGCAACTGCAGCACGTTCACGCTCAGCCACCGAAGTGTGGCTTCTTGGGCAGCCCGAACCGAACCCCTGCTGGGGAAACACTTCCCAAGACGGGCAAGTGCTACGGCGCTTCTTCCACTTCGTCCGTGTGCAGCGGAAGTCGTGAAAGAAGCGGCTTCCCTCGTCACCGCGGAGGTGCGGTGGTGTGGGAGAAAGCACGGATCCCCACGCAGAAGAAGAGCCGCTGTGTGGAGAGGATCCTCCGGCTGTACGCATCATGGCAGAACTTGGATCGGTCCAAGAAGCGGAGCGCTGAAGGTAAGACAAATCAACAGTTGAACTAATTGAATTAGTTCGCAGAATACCCTAATATAATATATTATTTTTGCCCTAATTGCCATGACATTTAACCGTGACCTGTCTGCCATGCTGGGCGCTGGCTAGGCTGGATGTTGCCCGAACGATACTCTGGAATAGTATACCTGAAATTATCAGAAGCTGCGAGTCATTACCTTCATTCAAAAACACTGAAATTTCACCTCATAAACAATTACTAATTTACCTCATCCACAATGGACTGGGGACCGCTAGTCCGTCCGTCCGACCTATACGTAAACTTAAAACTTTAACTTCTATGTAGATACGACGGAGTTGGTAATATAAGTATGTCTTCCAGTTATTAGTAATTTATTTAATTTTTTTTTTTTGCATTGCACAAAATTTATAGATGTCATCCGAATGTATATGGTGTGTGTATTGGCGTTATATTAATTGTACTATAAATTCTATATTAACATTGATGTAAATATTATTTCCAATAAGTCACTGTCTAAACCTTTCACATACGTAACTTTTATCGTCCACCAAATTATAATATATTTTGTTTTTGTTTTTATGTACTCTAATAAATGAACTAAGTTAGGTTAGGAAAACTTTATTTAGGTTGTGGTAATAAATTGTTTAAACGATCACCTACAGACGAGCTATCTCTTCAGTTGACGTCGAGAATCGCCGAGTTTCTCACTGGCGCTGATGACACTTTTCGACATCGGGCACGCGGACGCCTTCGACCTCATCACGGTGGACGAGGATCGGCAGTTCCTGCTGGGCCAGCGCTGCCCGGATGGACCCGTTGCATCATGCAAGAGTCGACCAATCCTTGGCCGACAGAGAGCGACGGCGTCTGGGCGCGGCGTGCTAAAGCGGTCGAGCTCACCGAGCGTGCCACGACTGCCAGCGCAGCTCATCGGGCTTGGGTGCGGCGACGAAGAAGAGAACGGTGGTGACGACGGACGGGACGCGGACTTCGTTCCGAGCGCAGAATATCCGCTCAATCGGCCTGTTCCCCAAACAAGCGTCGCCGCACGCCGATCATGACGCCGGCCTGTCGCCGCTGCGTTGGACCGCACAAGGATCTCGGACCGCACCGCAGTTCATCTTTTCACCACTGTCCACGGCGCCGACGCCACCTCCCGCTCGCAGCACCGTGCGGCGCCACCGAGGAGCGCGCGGGAGAAGATGGCTAAGGAGATCAAGGCGGAGATGACCGTGAATGTGCCGGCGTGCCGCTCATCATACACTGGGACGGAAAACTTGTCGAGGGGATGGCTGGTGAGGGAATCGCGGAGCGATTGCCCATCCTGGTGTCCGGTGACGGC
>JACEEZ010012905.1:157500-179839 GCA_016584305.1 Chionoecetes opilio
TCCCTGCTTATGAAGGATCTTTGTGCACCACTGTCACACATTGTCTTTACAATGACTGAATTACCATTGTGGCTCACCTTCAATTCTGCAGTAGGAACAGCTGCTGAACTACTCTTATTAGTGACTGCCATTTTAACTGCTGTAGGGTCTGAGTTAATATCACTGTTAGGACAAAGAGCGATGTTATAACTAGATTGTTTACATTTCCTACAAGTTCTTAAGTTTATAGGGCATGCATTTGAAGCATGTTTACCACGGAGACAGGTTAGGCAATTACCAAGGCTCATTAACCTTTCAACTCTCGTGGAACAATCTGAATAGATATTACATGTGGAGGGTGGATGTTCCCCCTCACATCAGTGGAGTAGCTACGGGGGGGCATGGGTGGGCACGTGCCCCCCCACGAGAAGCCGGTGCCCCCCCAGGTACCCACCCACTGGCCACGGCTGCCGTGTGGTGTGGGAACCGTGTTCCACTAGGTAGGATTGAGGGAGCTTGCATGGAGTATTATGAATAATTTCTACTGATGACTTACCCTCGACCTCAAATACATTAAATATTTTTCTTCTGCTTGAAAGAAAGAAACATGCCTCTGAGTCTGAGTTAAATGCATATACTTTATATTGATCACTTTTAATACCAACAAACATAACTAAATTACACCAGTTACCCTTACGAATTTTCTATAATGCCATGTGTTGGTACATGTCTCCCTCTTGTACGTGTCTTATACGCGTTCTCTGAACCGACATAACAACACAAAGTCAGTGACCGATCATTCGTGGCCTTGTACGGCAGCGACCACTGCCGATGCTTTGTGGGATGAATTTGAAAGAAACTCAGCAGCTCATGGTTTTGATACTTCAGAGTGTAGAATGTGTAGATCACCAACGAAACGGAAACTGTCTACACAATGGAGGCGTTTTGGTTAAGGAAAAAAGTACTACATACTGCCAGAATTTTTTATTTCCGAATTTCTTTTGTGGACCTCGGAGATTGTTCATATACGAGTGGTTGTTCATAAAATTCTTATGTACATATTCTTATAATTCATTTAAAGTTGGTTTCGTGCCTTATAATGAGGTAATAACATATATTGTGAGGTTGTGTTGATGTGGCCATATATGTCAAGGGATGAATATATATATATCGGTTTTTACACACGTGTATAAATATTTCTTGATCTATAGTTTTATTTAAATACTCCCAGTGGTCACCACCCACCAGCATTTTGTTGTTACTGATTCTATTGGAAAACAGTCAGGGAGCACACACTCTGATTTCAGTGTTAAGGATTCAACACGAAATATCTTCTTTTATCCTATTCTAGATCATATGTTAACATAAATGACAAGACGCTTCAGTAATGAAGCATGTTAACTTATGAAAGCATTACAGGCACTGAATCCACAAAGTACTGAGTTCTTATCTTTGGAGAAAATGTCTGGACTTATTCACGCATTTCGTGCTAATGAGGAAGATCTTAACCAAGAGCTGCACTCTGCAAAACGCATGTTAGAATGACGCTATAAGGATGTAAGTGACAATGAAAAGCCCAAATCACTGTTAGATTTAGTGAGAATTCTTGATCCATATGAAGAGGGATTTCCTGAGTTCTACAGACTGGCCAAAATTTCTGTAGTATTACCTGTGTCATCAGCTTCAGCAGAGAGAAGCTTCTCTGCTCTAAAATTAATCAAAACTACACTGAGAAATACAATGGGCAATGAGAAGTTAGGTAATCTTGCTGCGTTGTCAATTGAAAGCAGGCGAGTTAAAAGCCTTGATTTAGAAGTATTTGTTGATAAGTTTGCTGAGAAACACAAGAACAGAAGAATTTTGCTTAAGTGAGGTATTTTCACTTTCTCAGTGGGAAAAAAATATATTTCTTTGCCTGCTGCTTTAAAACTTCTGCCTTTTTCTTTATTTTCAGTATCAATTATATTAAATTCCATTTTGTATAAGTGGTAATATATGCATTTAATTATTGGTCATGACTGCTTTATTTTGTTCTCCATCAGCAACTGGATGATACCCTACAGTACTCAACACACACTCCTAGAATAAAATCTATTAACCTTCCATAGTCCATACGACATCAGATATACTCTTGATATTGGTCAGAATGCAAATTATGCAAGAGGGGGGGGGGGGGTCTTTGTACTGTAAGTGAAAGTAAGTCCCCAGTCCCAAAGCCATCTCTATGTAAAAGCCTGCGCCTCAGATTGATGACGTCACGGATGGAGTCTGTACGAGGCCACCGAGATGACAAGTTTACCTACCTTATATATGTTTATCAGTATAAAAGATATACTGTTATCTTCGGAAATGTTTGTTCTTTAATATTATCAAATAAAAACCCGTAAAACACACTAAAGAAATGCCATTATGAGACTCAAAAAATATGCATGAACTTAAACGCTTCGCCATTTAATATTTTGCTTAGAAATATTTTACATGGAGAATATCAATAGAAACGGAATTTAGTTAGCTTTTCATTGATATATTTCGTTTTCTGATAAATTAATTAGCAGTATGCATAAATTAGCGTTAACTAAATACATAACATCATGAAATCAGATAATTTCCTACCTAATATATGTTTATCAGTATAAAAGATATGCTGTTATCTTCGGAAATGTTTGTTCTATAATATTATCAAATAAAAAACCGTAAAACACACTAAAGAAATGCCATTATGAGACTCTCAAGAAATATGCATGAACTTAAACTCTTCGCTATTTAATATTTTGCTAAAAAACATTTTACATGTAGAATATCAATAGAAGCGGAATTTAATTAGCTTGTTATTGATATATTTAGTTTTCTGATAAATGAATTAGCAGCATGCATAAATTAGCGTTAACAAGCTAAAAAGATCATGAAATCGGGTAATTTTTCCCGATTGATGATGTTATTTATTTAGTTAACGCTAATTTATGTATAGTTCTAATTCATTTATGAGAAAACAAAAAATATCAATAGAAAGCTAATTAAATTCCGATTCTATTGATATTCTACATGTAAAATGTTTTTTAGCAAAATATTAAATGGCGAAGAGTTTAAGTTCATGCATATTTCTTGAGAGTCTCATAATGGCATTTCTTTAGTGTGTTTTACAGTTTTTTATTTGATAATATTATAGAACAACATTTCCGAAGACAACAGTATATCTTTTATACTGATAAACATATATTACGTAGGAAATTACCCGATTTCATGATGTTATGTATTTAGTTAACGCTAATTTATGCATGCTGCTAATTCATTTATGAGAAAAAGAAATATATCAATGGAAAGCTAATTAAATTCCACTTCTATTGATATCTCCATGTAAAATGTTTTTGGGCAAAATATTAAATGGCGAAGAGTTAACAGTGGGTGATAGGTGGGTGCAATGAGAGCCGTACGTCCTCACTCGCTGAAAGCTTGGCGCCTACTGTCACTGTGGAGTGTGGAGCCGACTCTGATGATGACGTCACCGTCCATTTCGCCTCGCAGACGCAGGCTTTCTACATAGAGACGGCTTTGCCAGTCCCCACCAAACTCCCCAGCTGTATGGGCTTGTTTGGCTCATCTAGTGCCCCCCCCATAGTCAGCTGTGCCCCCCCAGGTGCCCCCCCCAATGATAAATACCTAGCTACGCCACTGCCTCACATAAGACACAATTTATTCTTCGTACTTCACTAGAAGTAGCCCTGGATTTAGGGATTGTATCTTTTATTTGAGTAGGTCTTAGTGGTTTACTGGTAGGCTGAGAAGTTTGAATCTTAATTACAGGTTGTTTGATTTGCGTAACTTTAACAGGCGCAGGATAAATACCCACTAACGAGGGGTCTTTAAACTCTAAGGGTGGCTGATATAGCTGATTATCCTTAGATGTAACAATCTTGATCTCCCTGTGGGGGGGGTTCCTGCTCAATACCTTGCTAATTTTGGGTGAAAGAAACTTTAGCTGTTGATGGAATATGAGCACACTCCAGTAATCCCTCGTATTCAATTACTTTATCGAGATATCTTTGACATTCGTGTTCATAATTGGTCACGCAATGGTGAATTAATTCTTTATCCCCAGCTTCTGTTAATTGAACTTCATATAGGAAGTAAGCCTCCTCATACTTATCCCATTGCTCATTTAACAATGACCTATCTTTAAATTAATATAATCAATAGGTATTGCCTTAATTGCGTCCTCACACTTATTATATATTCGTGTGAGCATTGCTAATTTAGCCGATAATGAAATCTTAGCAAATGCCGCCATGATTTATTTGATAACTAAGTCAAATAAATATTAAATGGAAGATTATGTCACAAAAAATAATTGTTAGTTGATAATTATCAATTATTATATCATAAATGCTGGAAGGGCCGTTGGCTTGGTCTGTCAAGACGCATAACCAGGCTTATGACCAACCAGCACTTAACTACTACCACTAACAAGTGCTACGTAACCTCTGATGTAATCTACTACCTGACGTATGGTAGTTGACCAGCTGTTGGCTCGTTCCCGACGCACCAAAACACCTCACCTCCGCTCTTATAACCAGCGGTTGTGGTAGGCTCATAACTATGCCTCACAATCGACCACCACGAGTACATGAACATCAATATTCCTCACTCGGGGCACCATCTTGTGGAAATGTATGTCACAAACACATATTTATTTGAGATCTTACCTATAGGAAACCCATTGTCTATCTCATCCCGACACAATACCCCAACTAGTCAACTAACTAGGATACTTATCGGTGGATAGTAGGGTTGAATTGGGTTGTAGGCTTATCAATACTGAAATGTCTTGTTATTCGAAGTGGTCGCGCGTGATCAAGGACACAGGTGAAGGGCGGAGGCGGTGTGTTGGTGTTATTGAGGCATCGAGAGGGTTATCACTCCCAGTTAATTCACGACGCGGCGACATATTATCACTGTGTTGATTTTAACACGTCCTATTGTTTTAACACTTATATGTACAAAATGAAAGTATGTACAATTTATACTGTTCTTCTCGCTATAATCAGAGAAGCACAGTCAAAGGTGTTATTAACGTAAGAATCTGGAGTGTACTTATATATACAAGTACGTATATATTTAATAAGAGATGTTGTTCTCTCGAGGGCTAGGAGTGTACTGTTCTCCGTGGGCCCAGCGGGCAGCGGCCACCACCAAATACACGTGTCACCTTTCAGTGGGCGGCAGGTGGACCACCACAATTGGTGCTAATTTAAAGGACGGCGGCCAATGAGCAGCCGTTTCAAATTAAGGTGCTAATATAAGGTGCAAATACTTAATACTAATGGGAAAGTTCAATTATCCTATCCCAGTACTTATCATTTACTTAAATTACCTTAATTAATACCCATTACCATTATAATTATATATATATATACATCCCTACGCTCCCCCTTTGATGAGCGGACAATACCTCCCTCACAAGGGGGTGGGAACAAAGCCACCACTCTACCAATTATTGAGAGGGTGGTTGGTGGATAAATTCCATATATATATATATATATATATATATATATATATATATATATATATATATATATATATATATATATATATATATATATATATATATAGATAGATAGATAGATAGATAGATAGATAGATAGATAGATAGATAGATAGATAGATGTAATAGGTCTTTAGTCTGGATTAAGTCTAGATTAACTTAGAATAAGCTTAGAAGGAAGATGGATATTCGAGAGAGAGAGAGAAAAAATATATTGCTTAGAGAGTCAAAAAGTCACACGAAAACTCGTAAATCTTCCCCCAACTCAAAACATAAGATTGGGGTTCAGATAAGAAAATATATACTCAGCAACTTTGAGCTCTTACCTGATTGGGTAAGGTCAGAACAAAAGCAGAGCGAACCCCCTTACCATTGGTAGAATTAAGACGTGACGTTTATGTGACGTCACGCTCGTAGGTCTTCAAAGAATCATTCTCACTTTTTGGAGGCAGACAAGACTAGACCTGAATACACGTGCCTGGTGTGGGGACCAACGAGACGAGTGGAAGCGAGAGTGTGTGAAAGACTGTGTTATTATTAAACGTTGTTAATAAAATCAAGAAAAAGGAAGAGACCTGTTCATTCCCCGCCTTCGACAAGAAACAAGCACTCTCCCTACAATGATACCTAGTCCCACATTACAGTGGTGTTAGCTTGACGAGATCACGAACTCATATATCCGAAGATAGAAGAAAGAAGCCAGCCACACCGTCGCCATAGGTCTACATCCCCGCCAGAAACAAGACGGACACAGCCACACACCCGCATACATCACCACCATCCCTAGCCCCACACCGCCGCCAATAGGCCTAACCATACCAGCCGCAACGAGACAGACACACACATACTCGTATATTTCAATCTCGTCCTAGCCTCACACCGCTTCCCCGCGCTGCACTCAAGCTTTTGAAGAAACACGTCCGTATAACGCCCGTACATAACTAAGAAGAAAAATCCAGCACGCACTCACAAGAAAGAAGAACAAGAAGAAAGAAAGAAGGAAAAGAAAGAAATGAAAAAAAAAAAAAAAAAAAAAAAAAGCCAGCCAGCCAGCCAACCAGCCACCGGCCTACACCCAGCCCGCCTGAGCTTGTATTCCTCCGCCAGCCGCAGACGCTACCACCACCAGTGACCAGCTACGAACCAGTACTTCCAAGCTGTGTAGACGGACAACACAGATATCTTTCGCCGGCAGCACCCGAGAACTCCGTTCAACTCTAAACACTTCTGAGAAGTATAATAGTAGCTTCTTTTTAAACCATTTGTTATCTATATATAGTTTCTGTTAAACTAATACCGCTTATACCAACAGATAAGTTGCCTGAATAGGGAAGTGAGCTTGAGAGGGAATTTCAAGAATTACCCTTGTGTGTGTAGCTACACCAGCCTCCCAGAGGACGTGGTGTTAGGAATCTCTGCTCTCTCTCTCTCCGTTTCGCCGCTTAGACAAGGTATGAAGTTTAATATTCTGTAAGTGTGTCATCAACCTCACGTGTACGTAGGACGCAGATAAGGAATTTGTTTTGTTATAGTAACTCATAGAATAAATTTCAGTAGCCTTAACGCCAAATGGCAAGTGTAAGCAGTGAAAGAAGTGAAATTATCAGTTCAGTCTCGACATATCACGGTTCTCCGGTGAATCAAACACCATTGACGTTAATCAATTCATAACAGGATAGTTACCATTATAGAAAACAAGGAAATTGCAATGAAAGGTTTTAAAATTGGAAGCCTTAACCACCCGGTTATACTAATCATGTAGAGCTAGACAGTACCTACCTGCACCACACCCAGTGGAACGTCACTGCCAGCGCGCAAACAAAATGTATTTTTGTTATTATTGCAAGGTAGCAGGACATACGCTGCCATATTGTAGATCAATGAACAGCCAACAGTATGGGGCTTTACAAGTATAGGTTCTGCATTTATCATAAAACCTGGAATAAATAGCTCTCACGCATGTCATATGATACAACGAAAACAGGAACTGTAAACTATACACTAGAAAACCAGAAATTCGAAAACTAAACTTAGAAAACAACAAATTAGAAAAAAATTTTAGAAAACAAGACGTTTAAAACGCAACAAATTAGAAAACAAAACAGATAGAAAACAGACAGATAAAAAACAGGAAAGATAGAAAACATGATAGCAAACAAAAACAAGATAGAAAAACAGATATAAAACAGACAGATAAAAAAACAGGAAAGATAGAAAACATGATAAAAAACAAAACAAGATAGAAACATGATAGAAAACAAAAAAGATAGAAAACATGATAAAAAACCCAAAAAAGATAGAAAACATGATAGAAAAACAAACCAGATAGAAAACATGATAGAAAACAAACCAGATAAAAAAACATGATATCAAACAAACCCGATAGAAAACATGATAGAAAACAAAGCCGTCGAAAACATGACAGAAAACCCAAACCAGACAGAAAACAAAACCTGGATAGAGAACATGATAGAAAACAGATATAAAACAAAGCCGATGGGAAAACATGATAGAAAACAAAACAGATAGAAAACATGATAGAAAACAGGCAGATAGAACACAAATGGAAAGAAACCTCGCAAACATAGAAATGAAGAAGAATATTATCCCTCAAGATAGACACGAGACCCGTCAAAATGAAGCCCTTAGAAAATTCAGAAAACGAAGCAAAAATTATACTGGGGGAAAAACGCAGATCACGGTTACTATAGGAGATTATTTTGATATTGACATATCAGCCATGGTGGTGGGACAAACCATTTTTCCCCTGGAGATTTGTGTTTGGATTTGCAACGATGCGAGAAAAAGAGATCAGGGTTTATCTCCACCAGACCGTGGTGTACATTGTTCCTACAAATTCATACCATTTCTGAATCCGGAAACAGTTATTGGAGTACTAAATAAGAACACAAATTGTGAGTCTAACATTCAAAATAGCGTGTCAGAGCGATCAAAGGCTACTGATAAGCCAAAGAGAAGGGCAAAAATACCTCTCAACCTTCAGGTCAATAACACTTACACACTGCACCGAAACAGGTGAGTAGTGGAGTCACACCAGAGACAAGCAAAACGCTTGATACCAGGCAAGAAAAAGTAGCATACGATAGTCAATCCACTGAGACAGCCCCAAAGGAACAAGTTGAAGGCCCAGCTGAAGCCATGAGAATTGTTTCAGGACATGTGATAGAGTCGACACTATTGCATTCCATGTCAATTAACAAGGTGACACTGGAGTTAAAAGGATTAAAGCATGATGCAGAAGTAATTGCAATGCCAGAATCCATTAGAGTAAGGGAAGCACAGCTTGATTCCGATGTATATAAATCAGAGAATGGGAAATTAGAAGTTTTAGTAATGAGTACACTGAATAAGAACATCACTTTGAAACCAGGAACGCAGATAGGGTTATTCCAAGTATGTGAACACCCAATTAAAATAGTAAATGAAAAACAGAACTCAGAAAATGCACCAGACCATTCATCTGCTCAGTCCAGAAAGATGTAGAATTAGGTAGAGATCTCCTAAACTATTTTAAACCTACCATCGACCTTTATTTAGAGCAAGAACTCTTATCACTGCTAAAGAAGCACTCAAAACGCGATAGCTTTGCCGGGGGGACGCCTTAGGCAAGACAGACGTGTGAAACATCAAATAAAATAAAGTCAGGTACACAACCCATTTATATACCGCATATAGATTACCGCATTCAAAGCTCGCCACGGTAAAAAAATTTAACAGTAAATCCCTCACACAAGATGTGATGGAACCTAGTGATAGTGAGTGGAACTTTCCTCTCATACTAGTACCAAAATCAGACGGCTCAGTACGCCCAGTCATAGACTACAGGAGTTAAACAAACGCACTATCCCAGATCGTCTACCATTACCAGTAATCTCTGATATTCTCCGCAGTCTAGGAACAGAAAATAAACTTTAGCACAATAGATATAAAGTCAGCTTTCTGGCAGATGAAATCCCAGGATGAATTTAAAGACATGACAGCCTTCTCCAAAACCGAATGGACATACAGGTTTAAACGCATGCCATTTGGATTATCAAACGTCCATTGACGTACATGAGACTGATGAACACAGTATTGCAAGGGGCTAATAGGAAACACAGCTAGTGTATTCCTAGATGACATACTCATAGTATCACAGACAGAAAGAGGAACACTTAAGAAAACTAGACTTGGTATTCTCTAGGCTAGCATCAGCCGGATTGAAAGTGAAAATGGAGAAATGTACCTTCCTACAAGACAAGGTATTTACTCGGTCATCAGATAGATAAAAAAGGGCTAAGGACAGTACAGTCAAAATAGATGCCGTGAGAAATTTCCCAGTGCCAACCACAGTTGAGAAAGTAAGGATTTCCTAGGTCTAACAGGTATTATAGAATCTTTATAAAAGGATATCCCGATATAGCACAGCCAATAAACTCTCTATTAAAAAAGAATCAGACTTTTACTTGGGACAAGCTCAAGAGCAGGCATTTGAAACTCTAAAGTCGAAACTCACCAGTTCCCCCAGTGCTAATCTTCCCAGATTACACGAAGGAAAATTATCCTATGCACCGACGCCTCAGATATAGGGCTAGGAGGAATATTTAAAGCAGGAAAGAAAGGGAACGTCCCAAACCCATAGCTTATGCATCTAGACTATGTACAACCGCAGAAAAGAATTACAGCATCACAGAACGTGAGACTTTAGCAGTAATATACTGTCTAGAAAAATTCAGAGACATGTTATTAGGCTACAAGATAAGAGTGTGGACTGACCACACAGCAATACAAAACCTGTTCAAGCACAAAAACCTTAGAGGCAGGCTCGCCAGATGGTTCACGACGTTACAGAATTATGAAGTCAGTTTTGAATACATACCAGGAAAGAAAAACGGAGCCGCAGACGCCCTCTCAAGGAACATAAGCCCAGAAACAGAGGTAATGACCTCAATATGCAGTATTGAAGAATTAATCACACTAGATACAGACCTAGTCAGCACAGAACATGAAAAGGATAACATGTGGAGCAAAGTAGTAACGTACCTAACAAACCCGACAGATAGTGAAGAACCACAACTACCCACTAAATACAAGATAAACGGTTTCGAAATATGCAATGGGTTATTATACAGAAACGCAGAAATATTAAGCAAAGATGTAACACGAGGTATAGTGAAACAGTTAGTAATCCCTCAGACGCTAGTCCCAGAAGTATTAAAGATGCTCCATAACAGTGCCCACAGCACGCACTCAGGAAAAGACACGACTTACAAGCAGGCACAACGAAAGTATTATTGGTCCGGTATGAGAAAAGACATATATTCACACGTAGAGAACTGCACGCCATGCGCCGAAGTGAAAAGCAGTAGATATACGTTCCCCAATGAACGTACGAGCACAAGCCGCGCACCAGCATGAGCCGCGCACAAGCTAGGAGTGACACTAGTGAACATACCCACGACAGAAGTGTTTTCCCGTCGCCGCCCGACGCGACTCGAAATTTTACGTACAGGGAAAACAGAATAACGCAACGAAGGACTGCTATGTGAAAATACACTGAAATAATTGTCAATAATTCAGTCACCGTGAGAGTGACTGAGAACGATAGAACCATACTATGATACAAACGTATTAATAGGTACCTGCTGAACGCACAGAACTCAAGCATGCAACGCCATACACACGTAAACATTTTCGTGCAGGAAGAAAGAAATAGATAAAGACAGACATGGATAGAAAATAAATCTAGAGATATAGATCATGTGAAAATAGATAAATCTGAAAGTACACACACAGTTGCACAAAGTAAATCCATTGAACATAGAGAAACAGCGCCACCTTCGGCAGAATTTATAGGCAGAATTTATAGATGGACAGAAGACCCAGATATTATATTGATAGAAGGGAAAGTGTACGAAACGCCTACCCAGCTATTCTTAGACACAGGCACCACAGACACCCTCATTACACTGAAGGTTTTGAAGAAGAGGAAAACAATATTAAAGCTAATTGAGCATCTGTCCTACACGTTGAAACAAACGGACATTGAGAATAGAAACAAACTGACATTGAAAATAGAAACAAACAGACGTAGCAAATAATGTTGTCCAGTAGAAATATCACTTGAAAATACAGCAGAGGAAACAAACACAAACGCACCTAGTAGGAATATACGCATTCCAAATGACATGTATGACAGCCATGATTACAGGAAGAAATTGAGAAGCTATTGCAAGGAATTTAGTGAAAAAGATTCCGACCATGTTCTGCTAGTTTGTAACGTAACAGAAACTCTCTTACAAGATTAATTTAAGGCATATGTAAATGAAATGTTATTGCAATTAGATGTTGAGTGTAACCCTTTACAGAAAACCATGAGATTGATGACATGCATGTTGTTAGGATCAGTAGCACTGGCCTGGGACCCTGTGAGGCCCGGAGCCTTAGTAAGGAAGGTAGGAGTTGTGATTGTTGTTAACCAATCTGTGAGAATCCTCTTGGAAATGGAAAATGTTACCTACATTAGAGACACCCTGACAGTAATCAAGGAAGGAATACAAGTAGCAAGGAATAGACTAACAGTCAAAGATGTCTGATTATGGAACAAGATAATAGATGTTGGAAAGAAAGTCACTAGTTTGGAAACCAATTTCTAGATGATCATAGGAGTAATAGAGGTATAGCTATAGTCGCAGTCATTGGAGGACTTGCAGGTTGGAATCACAAACTTAGGACTATATGCTGATTTGAAAAAACACAATGAATACTTTGCAACAATCCTTGTCGAAATTAGACACACTTCAAGCCAATGTAGATGAAGTACTGGAGACAATTGCTGAAATTACTCCTAACGTAGAACAACTAAGGGAAAGTAGGTCCGACCTTAAAGAATCACTAGACACTTTCCTACTCCTGAATCAAATGTATCTTAAGTATATTGATTGCATAGCATATCTGATCTCAGACAAATTCTCCCCAATTGTTAATAGAAAGAAAACTATGGAAATTACGAAAGAAAATATACTATCAGACGTTATTGTAAACTTACCAGACAAACTACCTCCGTTGAAAAATTTAAAGACCCAACAAGCGTACTTCCAGCAAATTGTTAACCACAGAATTAAATCAGTCAATTTGGTACATATTGTTAATTGTACCTACTGTTTATCAATAATTATTGGATTACTAAGAATGTTCTTTATGTACAGAAGACTGCTACACATTAAGCTTCATCATCGCAGACAGTTCAAGCATGTGGTTTATGAGCCGAACATGTAATAGGATTTTATACTAGCAAACATAACACAATGAATTACTTAGATTGTATAATATGATAGATTGATAACTGTACATATTCGGTGAATATGAATTAGGATAGAAAATATTTCATCATGTATTTGTTCGCATCTAGTGAAAACCAGAAGTCATGTCGGGACGACAAGCGGTAGCCTGCCGAGCCCTGTAATAGGTCTTTAGTCTGGATTAAGTCTAGGAATAAGCTTAGAAGGAAGATGGATAGTCGAGAGAGAAAGAAAAAAAATATAATGCTTAGAGAGTCAGAAAGTCACGCAGGAACTCGTAAATTTTCCCCCCAAAACTCAAAAAATAAGTTTGGGGGTTTTCAGATAAGAAAATATATACGCAGCAACTTTGAGCTCTTACCTGATTGGGTAAGGTCAGAACAAAAGCAGAGCGAACCCCCTTACCATTGGTAGAATTAAGACGTGACGTTTATGTGACGTCACGCTCGTAGGTCTTCAAAGAATCACTCACTTTTTGGAGGCAGACAAGATTTGGCATATATATCGTGACATCAATATTTTACAATAAAGGTACTTATAAACTTGATTTTAATGTTGTTTTATAAAGATTTTAATAGGTTATCCTTCTGGAGAGCCTAATGGAGTTATGTTATATTTTTCCGTATTGTGGTTTGAAATATAATAATTTTAAAATAAAATTTTATATATATATATATATATATATATATATATATATATATATATATCTATAAAATATCTATTTTATATAATATAAATTATATATATAATATATATATTATATAATATATATATAATATATATATATATAGAGATAGATAGATAGATAGATAGATAGATAGATAGATAGATAGATAGATAGATATTAGTATATATATATTAGGGTGTCCCAAAGATCATAGAGGGAAAAAATGAAACATGTTTTTTTCACTTGCTGGGTTTTTTTACTTCTGTTCACACATGCATAAAAAGAGTTCCTGTAAAATTTATATGAAATTCGGAGAATATTTAGGGGTCGCGACAAACGAACAATTTTCTAATAACCTTTAAAAACAAAGAAAAAACTCAAAACATCCCACATTTTTAGAAAGAAACTTAAAAGGGAAACCACAACAGACAGTTTCATGTTTCCATTCAGAAAGCCTTTTTTTGAAGGTCCTCCTTCTTTTCCCCCCCCACAAGTTTCCGATGGGTGGTGGATAACTGGAGGAGATACTTCCTGTGCGGCCAACTTCGTGGACCCCGGGTTTAGCGCTGGACTAGGGCGATGCCCCGCTCCGCGGCATCGTTGACCACTCGGTGGCCAAGTGCCCCGGGTTTCCGAGCGCCCTTTGAATCGGTCGTCCTCCTCCCACAATGCCGGGTCCTTTGCCAGGAAAGCCCTCGTCCGCGTCGAGTTTCTGAAAAGAAGGACCGTGTCTTCGAAGTGACGAAGGACGAGAGGGAGGAAGACATGTCATCTTTTTTCCCTCCAATCGCTTGAGTTCCTTCTTGAGCTGGGCTTTTTCCAATGCCTTGACCATCTGCTTCTTCTCCTCCACATCAACCTTGAGTCGAAGAAGGCCAGTCCCGCGTTTTCCTCGGAAACGTACCACAGGTGGCGTCGCAGGGCTTGTTCTGCTGCCTTGGCAAGGGTTTTGGTCAGGGTATGTTTTGAGGATCTCGAGGAAGACCCACGTCGTTCAACGGAGCTTTCACAGAGATCGGTGCCTCATACCATTGCTTGCAGTACACCAGAGCAACAAAGAGGGCCACTCGTTCCACTCCGGCCTTCTCTCGACCAGTCAGCGACAGCTGGGATTTCAGCATCTGAAGCTTGAGGGGCAGTAGATGGCCTTGGCCATCCACCGGGCTTGATGGAGAGCTCCAGGACAGCGGAAGGTTTGGCGGGGACCTTCACCCCCGAGGAACAGGTAGGAGAGACGGAGAAGTTCTTCTAGTCCTCCCCTGGGATGGTTCTTCGACATCAGACCCCCTTCAGGAAGGCCAATGCGTCGTTTTTCAGCTTTCTGGCAGTGTCATTGGTGGCGAAGAACTCTACTGGTCCCCCGATGTTTCCACAGTCTCTCTCTGCGAGGAATCCCCGAAGGACCATCGATCACGGAGTCGTTGAAGATTCCAATGTCGGACCAGAGGAAGAGCCGAGGCTGGCTTTGAAGACATCCTTGAGGATCACCTCGTGGACATGATGGCGGCAGGCCAACCAAAGCTAGCTTCGTCCGAGTTCTTGCTCAATCCGAATGCAAGCAACCTTGCACCATGCCAGTGTTCGAAGCCGTGGTGTCGAAACAGAAAAGGGGATGATCTTTTCCCTGACGCCCGCTTTGTCCACCTCCTTCAAGACCACGCAGCCACGTTTCTGCCAGTCGAATCCGAGCTTGCCGGGACCCAAGAAGGAAAACTCAGGTCATCTTCCCCTGTGAGGAGGGCGGCGATGCGGTCCTCCCGTATCGCCAGAGAGGGACGGGAGGAGTTTTTCCCTCCCAATGCAGGACCCAAACTCTCAGGTATCTCCTGGTTCCGCAGCTCCACGATCTTCTCGGCGGGTTTCTCTCTCCCCGCAATTCGTGCTCGATGGACCGTGCTCTTCGAGACCGCCATACTCCCAATGTCCCATTTCCCAAAAACTTTAGCGGTAGCTGCGAACGTTGGGCGTTTTCTTGCCGCACCGACAACTCTCCCCGATCCCCAAATTGAAATGAGGTTAAGATCCTTCACGTAGATCGATGGCGACTGTTTGAGTTTTCCTCTGGCTTCGGGATCCAAGAGCCGGTGATGACGTCGTCGACACAGGACTGCTGCTGCTGCTACTGCTTTGGCTTGGGATTCCGCCCTTTCAGTCAGCTGGCAATGTCGCTGTCTTCACGTTCCCGGAGCCGCTTGAGTCGAATTCCGGGCTCGACCTGCTTCTCACCTTCTTCGCTGTCACGAGGTCCCAAATTTCCCGCCAGGGGTGATTCCCCCCTGTCTTCTCCTGACTCCGTAGGAACTCCTTGTCCTCGTCCTTCACGTCTGCCTGTTGGAGAGAGGAGGATGTGCGAGGTCGAAGATTTCTTGGAGGTCTCCTTTGACAATCTCCTCATCCATACGATGTTTCGGCCTGTCTTTGTTCTTGTTCTTCTTGAGGTCATTGTACGCCTTTACCAGCTTTGACAGCTTCGTGCCGGCGTGTATTACTGTAGTTGTCGGAATCCCGGCGCGCGACCAGAAGGGGAGACCTCCACCACCGCCTTCCCCTCCCCCTCGCCGTCTTCCCATCTCCCGGTGGTGGTGGTAGTAGCGGAGGAGGACTGCTCCTTCGATGGTAGTCGGGTTCCGGTGATTCATCGATTGAAGCCTTGTCGATCAGCCAAAGATTACTAGCGGCTCTTTTTGCCATGTTGATAACCTGGGGAGAAAAAAAGTGGAAATTTAGAAAAATCCTGAAATTCGAGTCACTCACCTAAATGTTCACTTTGTCGGGACCCTAAATATTACTCAATTCGCCCCCAATTTTAAAAACAATATTTTTTACTATGAAAAATTGGAATAACACACGAGCGTGCAACATTTCAAAACTTTTGCATTTTGGGACACCCTAATATATATATAATATTTTAATATATATATATATATATATATATATAATAATATAATATTATATATAGATATAGATATATAGATTAATATATAGATTTTTAGATATTTTATATATATAGATATATATATAGATTATAGATATTATAGATATAGAATAAAAATAGATATATATATATATAGATATATATTTTTATATATATATTATATTAAAATATATATATATATAATATATATAAATAATTATATATGCACTATCAGTTTGGTGCGGGGGGAGGGTTAATGCGGGGGCAAAGCCCCACCCCAAATTTCTGTCGTTGTGCATTTAGTGTACAGGGGACTCTTTGGGAACAATTGAGACCATTGCCAGCCTTGTCGCTTTTGCATGATAAATGTCATTTTTTTATCCAAGGGTGGGGTTTGCTGTCAGGGGCAAAGCCCAACCCAAAATTGTTGTCGTTGTGCATTTAGTGTACAGGGAATTCTTAGGAACAATTTGAGATCATTGCCAGCCATGCCACTTTTCGCATTACTTACTTGATTTACTTGATGTTGTTTAGAGGATAATTCCTCAGAGCCGTAGTGTTCTACCGCTGCAGCCGGTCCTAGCGTCCCTAAACTGTAGGTTCACTTGGTCCAGTAAGAAGTTTGTGGGTGCTCTACATAGAGAAGTGTAACCCGGTACTGGTGGTTCATCAGGGACTGTCCACAGTATTCGTCCAGTTGAGATTTTAACTTCTCTACGGAGCAGCATGAATAAATGTCCTTTTTAACCCTTCTATTTGGGGTATTTAAGGGTTAAGGGCTGCGCTCCGGCAGCAATGCTAAGATTTAATGTCTGAAGGTCAATCTTGATATTCATGATGTCAAACCTTTTGCCGTCGTTCACATGAGTAAATGCTCTGGGCTCCCGGTCTAGAAGAGAGACAAGTGTTTACGTGAGCCTCACTCTTCTTCCTCTTGTGATCTGCATTGCCTCTGTTCTTCCCTTGCCGCCGACACTTTTCGATGAGGAATTGGCTTTAGTTAGGACGTTAAAACATGGGGTTAGGTTAGATTAGGTTAGTGAGTCTAAAGTTGGGGTTAGGTTAGTTAATTTTCATAATTATGTCCTATACAATCTCCTTCCTACTAAAAACATCTTATATCTCCGAAAGTAGTGATTTGTGACGGAAACTCGGAGAGAAAGTTTCTGAGAATCCAATAAGATAAACAAAAACCATACTCCCAATTCGGGCGTTTTGGTTAAGGATATAGATACTAGTCATACTACATACCGCCATAATGTTAATTTAATTTCTTTTGTGGACCTCGGAGATTGTTCATATACGAGTGGTTGTTCATAAAATATTATGTACATATCTTATAATTCATTTAAAGTTGGTTTCTTGCCTTATAATGAGGTAACAACATATTTTGTGAAGTTTTGTTGATGTGGCCATATACGTCAAGGGATGAATATTATCGGTTTTTACACATGTGTATAAATATTTCTTGATCTATAGTTGTATTTGAATACTCCCAGTGGTCACCAGCAAAGGTATAAAAAGAAAAGAAGCCCAGAGTCTGAGCCAGAGTCTCCCTAGACCAAGACCCAGACCGTATTATGTATCTATTAACAGCCGATAAATCTGCTAATTTGACTTACAGCTATATCTATGACTTTACGATGGTGTGAGCTCATATGTAATGAGGGAAAATAAGATTCACTGGGTCGACGGAAAATTTACACCTAGACGAGCTTAAGTAATATGTAGCCACTTGGTAAATAGTAATTTTTCTTCACTCCTCGTCCAAATCATTTGAATATTTAATGTGTTTATTGAGCAGGAGAAATTAGGGTGCATTGGTCTCGTCTCGTCAATACGTTCGTCGGCGCTCTTGTGACGTCACGACTAGGAGGCGAGAAGGAGGAGCATGAAGGCTCTCTCTCTTTCCTCTCGACCGGCTAGTGGTTGGTCGTGTGAAGGGAGACGTTCCCTGCAACCCTCTAGAAGGTTTGTGTTTGGCGTCCCGACTTGTAAGGACTTCTTGTGAATTAATTAGTTCAAGATAAGATTGTAACTTGTATTGTCTATACGGGGGTTTTATTGGTAGAGGAGAAAAAGACGATACCCATCGGAAGAGAGAGGGGTGCCATTAAAACCCACGACCCCACGGGAACACCAGGGGGCGAGCCGACGAGGGTGGGGTACAGCGAGTGTGAGACCCCCAGGCGATCGCCTGCACCTTTAGGAGCTAAGGCCAGAAAGTTTATATTAATCAATAGAACATTTATTTAGTAGAGATAGGTGGGCTACCACCACAGTGGGGGTACCCCCGTTAAAAAAAAATTCTTTTTCTCAATTTGGATACCTTTTTCCATGAAAAAAGGGATTCTAAGCTTTTAAATTTTTACCATTTTGCATTTGAGCTTTCATATGCAAAATCGCATTTTTATATTGCACCCTTATCGAATAAGCTTAAATGATACGCAGTGTCGGGTTTGGTCTGTTTATGCATCAGCACCAATTGATTTCCCAAATGACTAGCTGGTAAGCTCTTTCAAATCATTTGGTTCTCAGGCACACATCAAGGCACACCCTTTTATTTGGCCCTAGAACGTGCCCACATGTCCTTCTTAGCCCTAAAGAGGGCATGGTCTCCGGGGGGGGCCCCGAGCCGGAGAACCCGTTTGGCCGCTCCCCCCACCAGTGCCGAGCCTCTGCACCTCTTCAGACCTTTCGGTGCTCTAGCGGGATAGAGAATCCGGAATCCGACGGTTTGGCCCGGTCTCGGATCTGACCCCCGGAAACAGTGAGCAGGTGAAGCCGGTCGTGCACCGGCCAGGCTGCCAGCGATCGGTCTGCAAGCTGGTGGCTGACAAGTTTAGTTGGGGTGTGATGCGAGGTCTACACGGGGTTTTCCCTTTCCCCCCGCCAGCCCCAGCTTAAAAATCGGTCACGCGAACCGGGGCCTCCTCATCTGACTCCCCATCGCGAGAGGGGGACACATTTGAGTGTGCAAACCCCTGCTCCTGTCCGCACGTAAAAGGTCACAGCTTTTTTGGACCTTTTTGGGCTGCGACCTCATTACTCGAGCTGCTGGGGATGTGTTGGGGGCCACCCCTCTGTCTGGGTGAACCTTTGAGTCGTAGTAGAGTTTGAAGTATACCCGGGCAGTATTGACGGGTTTTCCCCAGGGTGTTAGTTTTTCCCAGTCAGTCCATGTTTTTCGGTAAGTACACGAGGGACGGCGTGTGACCCATTGGAGGGGACCCCTTCCCCAACTTGACCCTGCAGCTCGGACGGAGAACGCCCGCTTCCAGCCTGCCCAGCTGGTAGGAGCCCTGCGGCAGTGGACATTTTGACCGGAATCCCCGGTATCCCGTGAGATTTCACGCCTGGATCCTTGAACTCTGCTTTGTACCACTCTTTCACGGGACAGCAGAGCACACGGGACCCGTGAAGCCGGTAGATGGGGTAGGCCCGTCGATGTGGTGATAAGGTGGGCAGGGGAAACCGTTGTGTAAACAGCATATACTCCAGAATAGTTTCGTCCAGCATTTTTCCCCCCAAAGGGCTGAGTACCCCCCTTCGACCCGGTTGGCCCTATTTGAGTCCCCTTTGCGTACGATCAGGAGTCGGGGGGTTGTATGTCCCCAGAAAGATCATAGAGAGCCTGAGCCACTTAAAAGCAGGCTTCTAGGGGGCCCCCCGGGTCCTCTGGTACAAAGTGCCAAAAGTATTTCCAGATGGCTCTCTGTCAGACACAGTTTCCCTGATCAACCTTGGGGCAGTTCCAAGCTGCGGGCCCCATCCCCCCGGGTCTTGCCTTCCCCCACGTAACCCAACCAACTATTTTTGGGACCCTGGTTAGGGGACGCCGATTAAAAAAATTTTTTTCTCAACTTGGCATGCCCAATTTCCTATGTAAAATAGAATTAAGACATTTATCTTGTTCCCTTTTTGATTGAGCAATTTACTATGCAAAAACGCACTTTAAACTAGTTTTGATTTAAATAAAAAGCATTTTTTATAGCAAGAAGTGCCAAACCAAAAAATTAAAATGACAAACCCCCCTTAAAATCAATTTTAATAAAAAAAAACCTGCAAATTTGAAATAATATATATTTCACTTTTCATTTGGGCCTCGGCGTACCCCAATCCACAGGTTAAGGGATATATTTTTTTGTTAAAAAAAATATATTCAAGTTTTTTTTTGTACTAGCGAAAGCCCCCCTCCCGGGAGCCTTTTTTCTAGCTCTGGGAGGGCTATTGGGGGGCTTCGGGCCCCCCAAACAAGACTCCCAGATAGGGCCCCTTTCCACCAAACCCCGGCCCCCCCAAAACCCAAGACCTCCAAAGCCCTTCTAACTTTTCCCAAAAAGATGTATTCCCCCACCCATTCAAAACCCCTTTCCCATCACCCCCACCCATTTTACTCACCCCTTACCATCACCACCCCAAACCCCTCATCACCCCCTTACCCCCACCCCACACCATTTACTCACCATACCCATCACCCCCCACCTATTTCCCCCACCCCCCACCCCTCACCCCCCATCCATTACTACCCCTCACCCCACACCCATTTCCCCACCCCACCCCCCACCACCATACCCATCACCTACATCAAGGTTTTTCCTCAATTTCGAAAAACCCCTTTTTTTCTTCAGTTCTCGCAATAGGTGCTAAAAAAAAAAAAAAAAAAAGTAATCGGATATCCCGTCGTGGGCTTTTAAAAACCCTTTCCCCTAGTCAAAATGATTTCCCAAAAAAATGACATATGAGGGTTCCGCCCCAGGGGGCGGCACCTATCGCGGGGACAGACAGACAGAAGACAGACAACACACACACACACACCACACACACACACACACACACACACACTTTCGCATATAATTTTAGATAATTCTACCCTTACCCAAATTTTTGTGGAACCCTCGATTGGGGATAGAATCCAGGGAAAATAAAAAAATATAAAGAAAACCGTTTAAAGAGTTGCCATTTTAAATTTATTACCCTCATATTTTTTTTTAATTAATTTAGTTTTTTTCCCCTTAGTGAGGAGGAGCTAATCTTTAAGGGTTGTTTAGCCCTTTAAAATTAAAATAGCAAAGGGGGGCACCACATATAAGGAATAATATTTTTAGAGTCCTTTAACGGCGATCTTTTTTTACCCTATAATAAAAAATTTTGCAATGGTTTATAAGGGATAAATTGTGAAATAAAGCAGTTTTACGGTTTTAAACGTATATTTTTTCCAGTAGTGAAAGTTCCTGCATAATGAGTTAAAAGACGAAAAATAATTTTGTGTCCAATTTTTTCCCTTTCACCTGTGCCCGGGGGATGGGAAACCGACGAAAAATTGATTTGTTTTTTCTACCTTTTTTGGGGCCCCTGGGGGTATTTTAAAAAAAAGTATAGATCAAGAAAAAACATACACAGGTAAAACTAAAAAGATTTAAATTTATCCCCTTGACGTATATGACCACATAAAAAAACTTCCCAAAAAAATGTTGTTTCCTCATTAAGGGACGAAACCAAACTTTCAATGAATTTTTAAGAATAGTCATAAGATTTATGAAAACCATTCTATATGAACAATCTCCCAGGTCCCCAAAAGAAATTTGGAAATTGGAAATTAAAATTTGGCGGATGTAGACTAATCCCAAACCCAAAAAACCGAATTGTGTAGAGAATTCGGTCCTAGGTAAAAATGTACCTTTGAAAACCCAATAAGGGAAACAGAAACCCAAAACCCAATTTTGGTAGGGAATTTTGGCCTGGTTAAAAATACCCACCCCGGCATTTACGCTAACAAAAAACAAAAGACACTTAAAAATTTTGGGCCTCCACGAAGAAAACTTTCCCCTTTTCCTCACCCCCATCCCGGGATTCTGCAAACGAGTCGAACACACCCGCCCCAACCTGAGCCCCCCGGTCATCAGTGGTCGCAATCTGTCACCCTTTTTGTTAAAAAA
>JACEEZ010012906.1:0-14963 GCA_016584305.1 Chionoecetes opilio
AAAATTTTTTTTTTTTGGTTTTAATGTTTTTTTTTTTGGGAGGGCTAAAAAAATGTCGAAAATTGACATTTTTCAGCCCTTTAGAAGAAATAGGATAGAGATTAGATGGGAAAAATTTAAAAAATGGGGAAATTTATAGTGTTTTCTTAAAAAATTTCATTTTAAATGCTGTAAGCTTATAATAGGATTTTGGAGATCTAATTGTGATACAATTGTTATTTATACTTTTTTTTCATAGTTTTTTCTTAATTGTGGGTTTTATATAAATAGAAGGAAAAACCCTCATGATAAGTTTTTATACTCACAAAATTGTTTTTTTTCAATGGTTTTAGTAGTTTTGGGTGATATATAGCTGATTCCTACAAAATTGAAGTAACAATCCTTTTTTATAAAATAATTGGATATAAGTAGCTTACATTATTTAAGCTTAAAAATAAAGGTAAGGGGGTATTTATTGTGATATAACGTATTGCAACTTTTTTCATAGTTTTTGAAAATGTAGGTTTTTGTATATAAAAAGTAGTTTTACTTATCATAAGCTATAAAATTAATGTGAAATAAATCATGAAATGTGTTTTTTAAATGATATTGCTATTTATCGGTGATTATAGCTATTTTCCTACAAATTGACGTAAAAATCCTCTTTTTAGAAAATTTTCACCTTTTAGTAGTTTACATTACATTAAGCATTAAAAAGAAGAGTAAGAGGTTTATTTATTGTGATATAAGGGTTATTGCAGGCTTTTTTAAAGTTTCTTCTAAACGTAGCTTATTGTATATATAAAAAGTGTTTTACTTATTTTTTGTTAAACCCTAAAAGTAATAATTTCAATGATTTTAGTAGTTATCAGTGAAATAGCTGTTTTCCTACAAAGAAGTATAAAATCGTTTTTTTTTGAAAAATTTTGCCCCTATAAGTAGTTTACTTACATTAAGTATTAAATGAAGAGTAGGGGTTTATTTTTGTATATAATGGTAATTGCAAGCGTTTTAAGTTTCTTGTAAACTGTAATTTTTTTTGTATATATACAAGTTTTTATTTATATTTCTAAAAAAACCCCATAAATGTGTGTTTTCAATGATTTTTAGTATTACGGGAATACAGCTGTTCTACAAATTGGGAAAAAACTTTTTTTTAAAAAATTTTCACTATAATACTTCATTACTTTAAAACAAAAAAATAAAAGTAAGGGGTTTATTTTATGATATAACGTTATGAAAACCTTTTTCTTTTTTCTTGTAATTGTAGGGGTTATAGTATATATACAGTAGTGATACTTTATTATTTTGCTATAAACTCATAAAATGTAGTTTTTCAATGATTGTAGCTAGTTATCGGGTATAAAGCTATTTTTACAAATTGAAGTATAAAATCCTCTTTTTAGAACAATTGCCCCATTAGTAGCTTCATTACATTAAGCTATTAAAAAAAAGAATAAGGGTTTTTTATTGTGAAAACGGTAATTGCGGGCTTTTTTCATAGTTTTTTGAAACTGGCTTTATTGTAATAACAAGTATTTTTATTTTCATTTGTAAAAAAACCATAAAAAAGTAGTGTTTTCAATGATTTTGCTAGTTATCAGTGAAGAGTGGTTTTTTTCTACAAATTGAAGATATTTCTTTATTATCTATAGCTAAATAGCTTTTTATTTGCTACAATATTTTTTAAAAAATAATAGCTAAAAATATGTTTTTTCATGAAATTTTGATAACAATTTTAATCTTAAAAACAATGTTTTTTTAAAAATTTTAATGATTTTTGAAATGCTAAATAATGTCGAAAAATTTTCATTATTTGACTTTTAACAAAATTATTTTCAATATTGAGCTTAAAATTGTATTTTTCATGTAATTTATGTGTAAATTTTATTCTTAAAAACAACTTTTTTTCAATTTTTTTTAATTTGTTTTTTTAAAGGGGCAAAAAAATGTTTAAAAATTTGGACATTATTCACTCTTTTTTTGATAAGAAATTAAAAATTGGGGAAAATTATAGTTGTTTTTCGTTAGAAATTCTATTTTAAACTACTGTGCTTTAATGGGAAATTTTTGAGACTCTTTATTGGGGATTCCAATTGGTATATTTACGTTTTTTTTCATAGTTTCTTTTTAAATTGTAGTGTTATACCCCTTAATGTAGGTTTTCCCTTAAGGGAAAAAGTTTTAAACCCCCCAAAAAATGTTTTTCTTTTCAATGATTTTAGCTAATTATCGGTGATATATACTTTTTTCCTCCCAATTGAAGAAAACCCCAAAATTCCTTTTTTTTTAGAAAAATTTTGCACTTAAATTAGCTTCCCATTTCATTAAGCAAAAAATAAAATGTAAGAGGTTTTTTTATTGTGATAAAAAGGGTGTTTTGCAACCTTTTTTTTCATATTTTTCTTGTAAACTGTACGTTATTTTTTATATATACAAGTAGTGATACTTTTTTTATATTGCTTATAAACCCAAAAAAATGTAGTGTTTTAAATGTTTGGGAGCTAGTTATAAAATTTGAAAAAAAATTACTTTTTTCCTAAAAATTGAATATAAAATCCTTTTTTTGAAATTTGCACCTATTGTTTTACTTTAAACATTAAGCTATTAAATAGAAGAGTCAGGGGTTATTTATTGCGATATTGGGTATTTTTGCCCCGGCTTTTTTTCATATTTTTCCTTCTAAACTGTAGCGTTTTTTTTTTTGTATATTTTACGGGTTTATTTTTACTTATTATATTGCTAAAAAACCCATAAAATGTAGTGTTTTCAATGATTTTAGCTAGTTATCATTGATTATGGCTGTTTTCCTCCCAAATTGAAGTAAAAAACCCTTTTTTTAGAATAATATGCCCCTATAAGTACTTACATTACATTAAGCTATTAAAAGAAGAGTAAGAGGTTATTTATTGTGAAAAACGGTAATTTGAAAGCTTTTTTTCATATTTTCTTGTAAACTGAAAGCGTTTTTGTTTAAAAAGTAGTTTTATTTTATCATTTTGCAAAAACCCCAAAAAATGTAGTTTTTTTCAATGATTTTAGTAGTTATCAGTAAAAGAGTGGGTTTTTTTCTACAAATTGAATTTATTTTCTTTATATCTGTAGTTTAAAAAACTTTTTTATTTCCTAAAACCCATTTTTAAAAAAATTTAATAGCTAAAAATATGTATTTTTCATGTTTTTTTAGATACAATTTTAATCTTAAAAACAATGTTTTTTCAAGAATTTTAATGTTTTTTTAAAATGCAAAATAATGTCAAAATTTAAACATTATTCAGGCACTTTTACACAACAAATTTTTTACAATGTTATGAGCAAAAATTAAAATTTTTCATAAAATTTTAGGTATAAATTTTTTAAACTTAAAAAAAAACGTTTTTTAAAATTTTTTAAATGTTTTTTTGAAAGCCTAAAAAAATTCAAAATTTTGACATTTTTTTCCACATTTTTTACACAATATATTTTACAATATTATGAGTTTTAAAATATGTACTTTTCATGAAATTTATGTATAAATTTTATTCTTTAAAAACAAACTTTTTTTAAAGTGTTTTAAGTTTTTTTAAAGGGGCCCAAAAAAATGTCAAAAATTGCATTATTCAGCTTTTTTTTTGGTTTAGAAAAATTCAAAATGTGGAATTATAGTGGTTTTCATTAAAAATTGCTATTTAAACACTGTAAGCTTATAATGGAGTTTGAGACTCTATATTGTGATAAAATTTGATATTATACTTATTTTTCATTTTTCTTTTTAAATTGTAGTGTTATATCTTTAAATAGAAGGAATTTACCTTTATAAGTTTTGTACGCAAAAAATGTGTTTTTTCAATGATTTTAGCTTGTTATGGGTGATATATAGCTGTTTACCTAAAAATTTTAAGTAAACAATCCTTTTTTTAAAATTTTTTTTCCCACTTATAAGTGGGCCTTACATTACATTAAACAATAAATAGAAGAGTAAGGGTTTTTATTTTTTGTGTATAAGGTAAAATTGAAACCCTTTTTTTTTTAGTTTCTTGAAAAACTGTAGCTTTATTGTTTTATAACAAGAGTGTTTATTTTTTTTTTAATATTGCTATAAACTCATAAAATTTTAGTTTTCAATGATTGTAGTGGGTTATCAGTGATTTTTATAGCTGTTTTCCTACAAAGAAGTAAAAAATCCTTTTTTTTAAATTTAATTTGCCCCTATAAGTAGTTTTTAACATTACTTTAAAGCAAATTAAATAGAAGAGTCAGAGGTTTTTTATTGTGATAAAAGGGGTATATTGCAATGTTTTTCATGTTTTTTTAAAACTGTAGCGTTTTTGTATATATACGGTATTTTTATTTATTATATCCCTAAAAAACCCTTAAATTATTTTTTTAAATGTTTTGGTGCTATTTCCCCCATGATATATAGCTTTTTTTCCTACAAATTGAAGTAAAAAATCCTCTTTTTTAAATAATTTGGACCTCTAAGTAGTTTAAAATTTACTTTAAAGTTTAATAAATAAAAGGAGTAAGAGGGTTTTTATTGTAAATATAACGGTATATTGCAAGCGTTTTTCATATTTTCTTGAAAAAAAAAAAACTTTTAGCGTTATTGTGTATTTTCCAATTTAGTTTTATTTTATCATATTGCTAAAAACCCCTTTAAAAAATGTATGTTTTCATAAATTTTAGCTATTTACGGGGAAAAAGCTGTTTTCCTAAAAATTGAAGTAAAAAGGCTCTTTTTAAAATTTAATTTCCCACCTTAAGAGCTTACTTTCCTTTAAGCTAAAAAAATAGAAGAGTAAGAGGTTATTTATTGTGAAAATAACGGTATATTGCAAAGGCTTTTTTCCTTTGGGTTTTTTAAAAACTGTAGCTTTTATTTTTAATTATAAAAGTATTTTTAAACTTATTATATTGTTTAAAACCCAAAAAAATGTAGTGTTTTCAATTTTTTTGGGCTAGTTATCAGTTTATATAGCGTTTTTCTAAAAATTAAAGTTTTACCCCTTTTTTTTTAGAAAAATTTTGGGGCCTTAAGTAGCTTATTTTAAAACTTTAAGCAATAAATGGAAAGAAAAGAGGTTTTTATTGTGATTTTTAACGGTATATTGCAAGCTTTTTTTCATAGTTTCTTGTAAACTGTAGTGTTTTTTGTTATTTTCAAGTAGTTTTACAAATTCATTTGCTAAAAAACCCCCAAAAAATGTAGTTTTTTTCCAATGATATTAGCTTTTTATCGGTGATATAAGTTTTTTTCCCAAAAAAATTGAAGTAAAAAATCCTTTTTTTAGAACAATTTGAAACTATTAGTAGCTTACATACATTAAAAGCTTTTAAAATAGAAGAGAACAGGTTTTTTATTGTGATATAAAGGGATATTGCGGGCCGTTTTTCATAGTTTCTTCAAAAAGGGTAGCGTTATTGTATATATCCCAATTTAGTTTTATTTATAAATTTTTCTAAAAACCCAAAAAAATGTAGTTTTTTTAAATGATTTTAGCTTTTTTCCCCGGTGATATACAGCTGTTTTCCTACAAATTGAAGTGAAAAACCCTTTCTTTTTAGAATAATTTGCACCTAAAAAGTAGTTTACATTACATTAAGCTAAAAAAATTGAAAGTAGGAGGTTTTTTATTGTGAAAAACCCGATATTGCAAGCGTTTTTTTAAAAAGTTTTTCCCTAAATTTACCCTTTATTGATTATACAGGTAGTTTTACTTTTTATATTGCTAAAAAACCCAAAAAATGTAGTTTTTTCCAATGATTTTAGCTATTTATCAGTGATATATAGTTTTTTTTCCTACAAATTGAAGTCCCAAAATCCTCTTTTAGAATAATATGCACTATAAGTAGCTTACTTTTCCCATTAAGCAAATTAAATAAAAGGGGAAGAGGTTTTTTTGTGATAAAAAGGTTTAATTTGCAAGCTTTTTTTCTTTAGTTTCTTGAAAACTGTAGCGTTTTTGGGATATATAAAAAGGTAGTTTTACTTATCATATTGCAAATAAACCCATAAAAATGGGTTTTTTCCCAATGATTTAGGCTATTTTATCAGTAAAGAGGTTTTTTTCTAAAAATTTGAAGTATTTTTCCCTTTTTATCTATAGCAAAATAGCTTTTTATATTTCCTACAACTATATTTTAAAAAATTAATAGCAAAAAATATGTTTTTTTTCAAAAAAAATTTTAGATATAAATTTTAATCTTAAAACCCAATTTTTTTTTCAAAAATTTTTAATGTTTTTTTAAAAATTTCAAAAATAATGTCAAAATTTATATTATTCAGCACTTTTCCAATATTTTTTTTAAAATATTACGAGCTTAAAATATGTTTTTTTCATTAATTTATGTGTAAATTTTTATTTTTAAAAACACGTTTTTTCAAGTTTTTTAAGTATTTTTAAAAGGGCAAAAAAAAGGGTCAAAAATTGCCCATTATTCGCTCTTTTTTTGATAGAAAAATTAAAAATGTGGAATTTTTAGTTGTTTTCTTTTGAAATTTTGCTTTTTTAAAAACTACTTAAGCTTAAAAGGAGTTTGGGGATTTCTATTTGTGATAAAATTTGTATTTTAAAACTTTTTTTTCATATTTTTCTTATTAATTTTTAGTGTTAAAAATTTTTTAAAATTAAAAAAAATTTTACCTAATGAAAATGCTTTATACCCAAAAAATGTGTTTTTTTCAAGGGGATTTTAGCTAGTTATCGGTGATATTAGCTGTTTTCCTAAAAAATTGAAGTAAACAACCCTTTTTTTTAGAAAAAATTTGCACTTTTTAAGTAGTTACATTTTTTAAAGGGTTTAAACAAATAGAAGAGTAAGAGGTTTTTTATTGTGAAAATAACGGTATTTGAACCCCTTTTAAAAATTTTTCTTGTAAAGTACTTTATTTTAATTTTAAAATTAGTGATACTTTATTATATTGCTTAAAACCCAAAAAATGTAGTGTTTTCAATGATTGTAGCAAATTTTACCCCCCCCCCCCCCAGGGGTTTTTATAGCTTTTTTCCAAAAAATTTGAAGTTTTAAACCCTTTTTTTTGAAAAATTTGCCCCTATAGCTTCATTACTTTAACCTTTTTAAAATTTAGAAGAGTCAGAGGCTTTTTTTGCTTTTAAAACCCGGTATTTTGGGCACGCGTTTTTCAAGTTTTTCTTTTTAAACTGTAGCTTTATTGTATATATCAGGATTTTTATTTAAATTTATTCCCATAAACCCCAAAAAATGTAGTTTTTCAATGGATTTAGCTATTTATCAGGGGTTTATTGGGTTTTTTCCTAAAAAAAAAAAAAAAAAAAATTGAAGTAAAAACCCTTTTTTTAGAATAATGTCCACCATAATTTAGTTACATTACATTAAGCAAATAAATAGAAGAGAAAGGGTTATTTTTGGATAAAACGGATATTGCAACTTTTTTTTCATATTTTTCTTGAAAAAAGGGACTTTTATTGTAATATAAAAGTAGTTTTACTTATCATATTGCTAAAAACCCCAAAAAGTGTAGTTTTTTTCAATGATTTTAGCATTTACAGAAAAAAGAGTTGTTTTTTCTAAAAATTAAAGTATATTTTTTATATCTGTAGCAAAAAAGTTTTTTTTTTTTATATATGAAAAAAAACTATATTTTACAAAAATAATGCAAAAAAATTGAAATTTTTCCATAAAATTTAATACCCAATTTTAATCTTATAAAAATGTTTTTTCAAGTATTTTAATGGTTTTTTGAAATGTTTAAAAATGTAAAAATTTTTGACATGTTTTCAGCATTTTTACAAAAACTATGTTTTAAAATTATTTGAGCTTAAAAAATGTTTTTTTCCAAAAATTTATGTTTTCAATTTTATTTTTTAAAAAACAAGGGTTTTTTAAAGTGTTTTAATGTATTTTTGAAGGGCAAAAAAAAATGGGGAAAAATTGACATTATTCACCCCTTTTTTATAAATGGGAAAATTTCCCAAAATGTGGATTTATATTTTGGTTTTTTTTTAAAAAATTTTTTTATTTTTTTAAAAATGTATTCTTATAATGGGGTTTTTTTTTTGGGGATTTCTATTTGTGTCCCTTTGTTTTTAAACGTTTTTTTCAAAATTTTCTTTTAATTGAAAGTGTTTTATCTTAAATAAAAGGAATTTCCCTTAGGATAATGCTTTATCCCCTAAAAATGTGTTCTTTTCAATGATTTTAGTTTATTTTATCGGTGATAATGCTTTTTTCCTACAAAATTGAAGTAAAAAAAACCCTTTTTTTTTTAGAAAAATTTTTTAAACCTAAAATTTAGTTTTACTTACATTAAGCTAATAAATAAAAGAGTAGGAGGTTATTTTTTTAAAATAAAACCGGGGTATTGAAAAACCCTTTTTTTCCATAGTTTCTTGAAAAACTTTTTGCGTTTTTGTATTATAAAAGATTTTTTTACTTACCCTTATTGCTAAAAACCCCATAAAATGTGTTTTTTCAATGATATTGGCTTTTTATCGGTGATTTTAAAAGTTTTTTCCCCACAAATTTGAATATAAAATCCTTTTTTTAAAAATAATTTTGGAAACCTATAAGTAGTTTACTTTAATTATGCTAGAAAATAGAAGAGTAAGAGGTTATTTTTGTGTTTATAAGGTTTAATATTGCAAGCTTTTTTTTCATAGTTTCTTGAAAACCTGTAGCGTTATTGTTATATACAAGTAGTTTTACTTATTATATTGCTAAAAACCCCCAAAAACTGTATGTTTTAAATGTTTTTTAGCTAGTTATCAGTAAATATATAGCTTTTTTTCCTACAAATTGATGTATAAAATCCTCTTTTTAGCCTAATTTGCACCTATAATACTTACTTTACTTTAAAGTTTTAAATAAAAACAAAAGAGGTTAATTTTTGTGATATACGGTATATTGAAAGCGTTTTTAATTTTTTTTGTAAACGTAGCTTTTAAAAATAATGTATATATACAAGTTTTTTTACTTATCAAAATTGCTATAAACCCAAAAAAAAATGTAGTGTTTTCAATGTTTTTAGTTTAGTTATCAGTGAAGAAATTTTTTTTTTCTAAAAAATTGAAGTATATTTCTTTAACTGTGTTTAAATAGCTTTTTATATTTGTTTCAACTAAAATTTTAAAAATTTTTAAAAAATAGCTAAAAATATGTTTTTTTTCTAAATTTATGTATCAATTTTAATTTTAAAAAAACAACTTTTTTTAAGGTTTTAATGTATTTTTGAAAGCCTAAAAAAATGTCAAAAATTTGGAATTATTCAGCATTTTTACACAACTATATTTTACATTTTTTTAAAGTTTAAAAATTGTATTTTTCATGTAATTTATGTATAAATTTTTTTTTAAAAACAACTTTTTTTAAAATTTTTTAAAATGTTTTTTGAAGGCAAAAAATGTCAAAAATTTGACATTATTCCCCCTTTTTAGAAGAAATAGAGATAGAGATTAGATAGAAAAATTAAAAAAATGGGAAATTAAATATTTTGTTTCTTTAAAAATTGCTTTTTTAAAAATGCTGTAAGCTTAAATGGGAAATTTTTAAAGGACTCTATATCGTGATACAATTGAAAATTAAACGGGGGTTTTTCATGTTTCTTTTTTTAAATTGTGGTTTTATATCTTTAATAAAAGGGAAATATACCTTATTAATGCTTTATCCCCAAAATTGTTTTTTTAAAATGGTTTTTTACCCTAGAAATTGGTGATATATGGGCGGGTTTTCCTAAAAATTGGGAAGTATCCAACCCTTTTTTTTTAGAATAATTTGGACCTATAAGTACTTACTTTAAACTTTAAAAGTTTATAAATAAAGAGTAAAAAGGGGTATTTTTTGTGTATAACGGTATTTGAAAGCTTTTTTTTCATAGTTTTTGAAAAACTGTAGCGTTATTGTATATATCGTATTTTTATTATCATATAGCTTTTAAACCCAAAAATGTGGGTGTTTTAAATGTATTACCCTTTTTATCGGTGATATTAGCTATTTTCCTACAAATTGACGTATAAAAACCCCTCTTTTTAGAAAAAATTTGCCCCTATTAGTAGTTTACAAAACAAAACCCCTTTTTTAAAAAAGAAAGAGGTTATTTTTTTGTGATATAAACGGTATTTGGGGGCTTTTTTTCATTTTTCTTCAAAAAACTGTACGTTATTGTATATATACAATTTAGTTTTACTTATTAAAATTGCTATAAACCCAAAAAAAATGTAAAAATTTAAATGTTTTTAGCAAAGTTATAGGGGATAATAGCTTTTTTTTCCTAAAAATTGAAGTAAAAAAACCCCCTTTTTTGAAAAATTTGCCCCTTAAGAAACCCTTTTTTTACATTGTTATTAAATAGAAGAGTAAATTTTTTGTTTGGGGATATATGGTATTTTGAAAGGGCTTTTTTCATATTTTTTCTTGTAAACTGTAACGTTTTTGTTTTAATTACAAGTATTTTTTACTTATCATATTGTTTAAAAACCCCAAAAAAGGTGGGTTTTTTTAAATGTTTCTTAGCTTTTTAATCGGTGATATACAGCTGTTTCCTAAAAATTGAAATGTAAAACTTTTTTTTAGAAAAAATTTTTACTTATAATTATTTTACATTACATTAAACTAATAAATAAAAAAGTAGGGGGTTTTATTTATTTTGATAAACGGTATATTGAAACCTTTTTTTCTTAGTTTCTTGTAAACTGTAGCGTTTAGTATATAAACAAGTAGTGATACTTTTATATTGCTAAAAACTAATTAAAATGTATTTGTTTTAAAATGAATTAGTTTTTATGGGTTGTATATAGCTTTTTTTTCCTAAAAAATTAAAGTTAAAATCCTCTTTTAGAATAATGGCACCTATAAGTAGTTTTACATTACATTATGCGTAAATAGAAGAGTAAGAGGTTATTTATTGTGATTAAGGTATTTTTGCAAGCTTTTTTTTCATGTTTCTTGAAAAAACTTTTTAGCGTTATTTTTAAAATATCCCAGTATTTTTACTTATTATATTGCTATAAACCCAAAAACTTTTGTGTTTTCAATGATTTTAGCTAGTTATCAGGATATATAGCTTTTTTCCCCTACAAATTGATGTAAAAATTTCCTCTTTTTAGCAAAATTTTTGCCCCCTATAATTATTTTATTTTTACATTAAGTTTAATAGAACTAAGGGGTTTAATTTTTTGGATAAAGGGGATATTGGGCAAGCTTTTTTAATAGTTTTTTGTAAACTGTACTTTTTATACAATAAGGTATATATCAATTATTTTTTACTTATCTATTGCTTAAAACCCAAAAAAAAATGTATTTGTTTTAAATGTTTTTAGCTAGTTATCAGGGAAGAAATGTTTTTTTTACAAATTGAAGAAATTTTTCTTTATACCCTGTAGCTAATACTTTTTTAAAATTTGCGCAACTATTTTTTTCCCAAAATTAATAGCTAAAATTTTTTTTTTCAAAAAAATTTATGTATAAATTTTAATCTTAAAAACACTTTTTTTTTCAAGTTTTTTTAAAATGTATTTTTGAAACCCTTTAAAAATGTAAAAAATTTGACATTATTCAGCACTTTTACAGAACTATTTTTTACAATATTTGAGCTTAAAATATGAAAATTTTTCATGTAATTTATGTATCAATTTTTTCTTAAAACAACTTTTTTTTTCAAGTGTTTTAATGTATTTTGAAGGGCTAAAAATTTTCGAAAATTGACATTATTCACCCCTTTTTAGAAAAATAAAAGATAGAGATTAGTAGAAAAATTAAAAAAGGGGGGGGGAATTATATTTGGGTTTTCCCCGTTAGAAATTGCAAATTTTAAACTGCTGAAAGCTTAAAAAAGGGGATTTTTGGGGACCTATTTGGGTGATACAATTTTTATTTTTACGTTTTTTTTTATATTTTTCTTTTTAAATTGTAGTGTTATTCATTAATAGAAGGAATATACCCCCTGATAGCTTTATACTCACAAAATGTTTTTTCTTTTCAATGGTTTTAGCTAGATTTTGGGTTTGATTATTTTAGCTTTTTATTCCTAAAAATTGAAGTATAAAACCTTTTTTATGAAAAATTTTGGACCTATAAGTAGCTTCATTATATTAACTTATAAATAGAAGATAAGAGGTATTTATTGTGATTTTAACGGTATTTTGGGCAAGCTTTTTTTTATAGTTTTTTGTAAACTGTAGCGTTATTGTATATATACAAGTATTTTTTACTTATCAAAATAGCTATGATAATAAGGATAAAATCTTTAATCATAAAAATGTGTTTTTTCCCAAGTTTTTAGCTATTTATGGTGAATATACATTTTTCCTAAAAATTTTACTTTATAAAATCCCCCTTTTTAGAAAAAATTTTTGCCCCTATTTTAGTTTACATTAATTAAGCTATTAAAAGAAGAGTAAAGGGGTTTATTTATTTGATATAACGGTATATTGCGGCCCTTTTTTTTTCAATTTCCCTTCCCTAAACTGTAGCGTTTTTGTATAATTACAATTTTTTTTTTAATTTTATTTTTTGCTATAAACCCATAAAATGTAATAATTTCAATGATTTTAGCTAGTTATCAGTGATATATAGCTGTTTTCCTACAAATTGAAGTATAAAATCGTCTTTTTTGAATAATTTGCACCTATAAGTAGCTTACATTACATTAAGCTATTAAATAGAAGAGTAAGAGGTTATTTATTGTGATATAATGGTATATTGCAAGCGTTTTTCATAGTTTCTTGTAAACTGTAACGTTTTTGTATATATACAAGTAGTTTTACTTATCATATTGCTATAAACCCATAAAATGTAGTGTTTTCAATGATCTTAGCTATTTATCGGTGATATACAGCTGTTTCCTACAAATTGAAGTGTAAAAACTTCTTTTTAGAATAATTTGCACTTATAAGTAGCTTACATTACATTAAACTAATAAATAGAAAAGTAAGAGGTTATTTATTATGATATAACGGTATATTGCAACCATTTTTCTTAGTTTCTTGTAAACTGTAGCGTTATAGTATATATACAAGTAGTGATACTTATTATATTGCTATAAACTCATAAAATGTAGTGTTTTCAATGATTGTAGCTAGTTATCAGTGATATATAGCTATTTTCCTACAAATTGAAGTATAAAATCCTCTTTTTAGAACAATTTGCACCTATTAGTAGCTTACATTACATTAAGCTATTAAAAAGAAGAATAAGAGGTTATTTATTGTGATATAACGGTATATTGCAGGCGTTTTTCATAGTTTCTTGTAAACTGTAGCGTTATTGTATATATACAAGTAGTTTTACTTATCATATTGCTATAAACCCATAAAAAGTAGTGTTTTCAATGATTTTAGCTAGTTATCAGTGAAGAGTGGTTTTTTTCTACAAATTGAAGTATATTTCTTTATATCTATAGCTAAATAGCTTTTTATATTTGCTACAACTATATTTTACAAAATTAATAGCTAAAAATATGTATTTTTCATGAAATTTAGATATCAATTTTAATCTTAAAAACAATGTTTTTTCAAGAATTTTAATGTATTTTTGAAATGCTAAATAATGTCGAAATTTTACATTATTCAGCACTTTTACACAACTATATTTTACAATATTATGAGCTTAAAATATGTATTTTTCATGTAATTTATGTGTCAATTTTATTCTTAAAAACAACGTTTTTTCAAGTGTTTTAATGTATTTTTGAAGGGCTAAAAAATGTCGAAAATTGACATTATTCAGCTCTTTTTTTGATAGAGAAATTCAAAATGTGGAATTATAGTTGTTTTCGTTAGAAATTGCTATTTTAAACTACTGTAAGCTTATAATAGGAGTTTGAGACTCTATATTGTGATACAATTGTATATTATACGTGTTTTTCATAGTTTCTTATTAATTGTAGTGTTATATCATTAATAGTAGGAATTTACCTAATGATAATGCTTTATACCCACAAAATGTGTTCTTTTCAATGATTTTAGCTAATTATCGGTGATATATAGCTGTTTTCCTACAAATTGAAGTAAACAATCCTTTTTTTAGAATAATTTGCACTTATAAGTAGCTTACATTTCATTAAGCTAACAAATAAAAGTGTAAGAGGTTATTTATTGTGATATAACGGTGTATTGCAACCGTTTTTCATAGTTTCTTGTAAACTGTAGCGTTATTGTATATATACAAGTAGTGATACTTATTATATTGCTATAAACCCATAAAATGTAGTGTTTTCAATGATTGTAGCTAGTTATCAGTGATATATAGCTGTTTTCCTACAAATTGAAGTATGAAATCCTCTTTTTTGAATAATTTGCACCTATAGCTTACATTACATTAAGCTATTAAATAGAAGAGTCAGAGGTTATTTATTGCGATATATCGGTATATTGCACGCGTTTTTCATAGTTTCTTCTAAACTGTAGCGTTATTGTATATATACAGGTAGTTTTACTTATTATATTGCTATAAACCCATAAAATGTAGTGTTTTCAATGATTTTAGCTAGTTATCAGTGATATATAGCTGTTTTCCTACAAATTGAAGTACAAAATCCTCTTTTTAGAATAATATGCACCTATAAGTAGCTTACATTACATTAAGCTATAATAGAAGAGGTAAGAGGTTATTTATTGTGATATAACGGTATATTGCAAGCGTTTTTCATAGTTTCTTGTAAACTGTAGCGTTATTGTATATATACAAGTAGTTTTACTTATCATATTGCTATAAACCCATAAAATGTAGTGTTTTCAATGATTTTAGCTAGTTATCAGTGAAGAGTGGGTTTTTTCTACAAATTGAAGTATATTTCTTTATATCTGTAGCTAAATAGCTTTTTATATTTGCTACAACTATATTTTACAAAATTAATAGCTAAAAATATGTATTTTTCATGAAATTTAGATATCAATTTTAATCTTAAAAACAATGTTTTTTCAAGAATTTTAATGTATTTTTGAAATGCTAAATAATGTCGAAATTTTACATTATTCCCTACTTTACATTTATACTAAAATTAAATTTTCATGTTAGAAATTATTTTA
>JACEEZ010012908.1:0-2500 GCA_016584305.1 Chionoecetes opilio
GCCGATATATATGTTGTACATTGCGATTATATGTTTACACGTGCGATAATATGTTGACCGTGCCGATATATATGTTGTACACGTTGTTGCACGATATATATGTGTACACGTGCCGATATTATGTTGATACACGTGTTGCCGGATATATTGTTGTACACTGCCGATATATATGTTGTACACAGTGCCGATATATATGTTGTACAGGTGCCGATTTAGTTGTACACTGTGCCGATATATTTTGTACACGTGCCGATATATATGTTGTTACACTGTGCCGATATATATGTTGTACAGTGTGCGAAATATGTTTACATGGCGATATATATGTTGTACAGTGGCGATATATATGTTGTACACGTGCGATATATATGTTGTACACTGTGCCGATATATGTTGTACTGCCGATTATATGTGCACTGTGCCGATATATATGTTGTACAAGTGCCGATATATATGTTGTACACTGTGCCGATATATATGTTGTACACTGTGCGATATATATGTTGTAACACTGTGCCGATATATATGTTGTACACTGTGCCGATATATATGTTGTACACAGTGCCGATATATATGTTGTACACTGTGCCGATATATATGTTGTACACTGTGCCGATATATATGTTGTACACTGTGCCGATATATATGTTGTACAGTGTGCCGATATATATGTTGTACACTGTGCCGATATATATGTTGTACACAGTGCCGATATATATGTTGTACACTGTGCCGATATATATGTTGTACACAGTGCCGATATATATGTTGTACACTGTGCCGATATATATGTTGTACACTGTGCCGATATATATGTTGTACACAGTGCCGATATATATGTTGTACACTGTGCCGATATATATGTTGTACACTGCCGATATATATGTTGTACACTCGTATGATCAGCTACATTGGCTCACTCACTCATATTCTTTGCCTATATTTTAGCATGTAAAATAAGCTTGACATGTAGACAAGTCTACCAATTATCATACGTATTCTGATGTAATAACCACTGCCCTGTGGAAAATGAATTAATTTGAACTCCTCTCTCTCTCTCTCACGTAAGCTGGATTAAGTGTCGATCTCGGGGCTCTAGATGGCTTTTATTCTAACTAAGAGAGAGAGAGAGAGAGAGAGAGAGAGAGAGAGAGAGAGAGAGAGAGAGAGGAGAGAGAGAGAGAGAGAGAGAGAGTAAATAGGCGTAGTAATCTTGATCAATATTTGTTCTCTGATTATCTAATTGACTGACCTGCCTTCTCTCTCTCTCTCTCTCTCTCTCTCTCATACCGTCTATCTATATGTGTCCTCTTTCTCCTGCTATTCGTTGTTTCTTCTTCTTCTTCTTCTTCCCCCTCCTCCTATCTTCCATCTTTATCTCTTTTACCTCCTCCTCCTATTTTCTCCTTTTATTCTCTTCTCTCAATTCCTCCTTTCTTCCTTTCTCTCTCTTCCTCCTCCTTTTACATACCTATCCTCCTCCTCCTCCTCCTAATTTCCTCTTTTTCTTCTCTTCCTCCATTCTCACATTTATCTTCCTCTTCCTCTCCTCTTCTTTCTTTCTTTCTCTTTCCCTCTTCCTTGCTTTCCCTCTTCCTCTACCTCTCCTCTTCCTCCTTTCTTTAACACTCTTCCTCTTCCTCCCTTCTTTGACCCTCTTCCTCTCCTTCTCTTCCTCCTTTCTTGACCCATCTTCTTCTACCTCTCCTTCTTCTTCCTTTATTTAACCATTTTTCTCTCCCTATCCTCTTCCTTTCTTTGACTCTCTTCCTCTTCCTTTCCTCTTCCTCCTTTCTGTGACTCTCTTCCTCCTTTCCTCCTTCCTCTTCCTTCTCCTTCTTTACCCTCTCTTCCTTCTTTCCTCTTTCTTCCACCTTCCTCTTTTTCTTTACATCTTCCTCTTCCTCTTCCTTTCTTTAACTCTCTTCTCTTCCTCTTCCTCTTCCTTTCTTTGACCCTCTCCCTCTCCTCTTCATCTCCCTCTTTAACCCTCTTCCCCTTACCTCTCCTCTACCTCTCCTCTTCCTCTCCTCTTCCTCTCCTCTTCCTCTTCCTCTTACCTCTCCCCTTACCTCTCCTCTCCTCCTTACCTCTCCTCTTCCTCTCCTCTTCCTCTCTTCTTACCTCTCCCCTTACCTCTCCTCTACCTCTTCCTCCTCCTCCCCTCTTACCTCTCTTCTTCCTCTTCCTCCTCTTACCTTCCTAGCCGTCGCCGCCCTTCTCGCTCTCGCCTTCAGCCTCTTCCTCTTGTCATAGTTGCCTCGCGCCCTCGACCTCCTGACGGCGTTCCTGGCTGCCACGCCCACGCCCGCTACGAAGCCGCCCTCTGCCCTCCTCCTCCTCCTCCTCCTCCTCTTCCTCTTCCTCCCTTCTGCTTCCCTCCACGACCTCTCTTCTTATGCTTCTCTCTTCTCCTTTCTTCTCCTCTCCATTATCCTTTTCCGCCGCTGTCTGGGGGGGTCTCGGGCGGCGGGGGGGTGGGTGGTGTTGGCTGGAGGGG
>JACEEZ010012908.1:5000-7500 GCA_016584305.1 Chionoecetes opilio
ACAAGAGGGAGGGAAAGAAGAGGGAAAAGAGGGGAAAATATAGAAAGAATGGAAGAAAGGAAGGAAGGAAGGAAGAGAAAGGAAAATCAGAAGATATATGAAGAGAGAGAAAGGAAGGAAGGAAGGAAGGAAGGACTGGAAAGGATATAAAGGACAAAAAGAAAGAAAGAAGGAGAATGAGAAAGAAAGAAGAAAGGAAGGATGTAAGGAATGGAAAGGATAGAAAGAAGGACAGAACGAAAGAAAGAGGAAGAAAGGAAGAAAGAAGGAAGGAAGAAAGGAATGAAAGAAAGGAAAGCGGGAAGGAAGAAAGAGGGAGGAAATAGGAAGGAGGAAGGAATATCATAGGAATAACATGAACGGGAAAGCTAGGAAGGAAGGAAGAGGGAGAAAAGAAGGAAGGATGGAAGGAGAGGAAGGAAGGAAGGAGAGAGAGATAGTAGCTGGCCATGGTCCAGATATTGAGGTAATTAGTGGTGCAAATTGGCTATTACGATGGGATGGAAGACAGAGAGAGAGAGAGATGGAGAGAGAGAGAGAGAGAGAGAGAGAAGAGAGAGAGAGAGAGAGAGAGAGAGAGGAGAGAGAGAGAGGAGAGAGAGAGAGAGAGAGAGAGAGAATAAAGCCAAAACTAGAACCCAAAATAATGGAAGAAAAAAACAAGAAAAGCGTGAAAAGAGAGAGAGAGAGAGAGAGAGAGAGAGAGAGAAGAGAGAGATGAGAGAGAGAGAGAGAGAGAGAGAGAGAGAGAGAGAGAGAGAGGAGAGAGAGAGAGAGAGAGAGAGACAGAGAGAGAGAGACAACGTAGCCAAAAACCAAAACCGAAAAATGTAAAAAAAGAAAAAGAAAAAAGCGTGGCGGAAGTAGTCTCAATCTTTTCACTGACCCTTCTCTCTCTCTCTCTCTCTCTCTCTCTCTCTCTCTCTCTCTCTCACTCTCTCTCTCACTCTCTCTTCATGAACGCGGCTTCACGCTGATTGGCTAAGGAGGTGGTGGAGGTGCGCTGTGATTGGCTGAGGGCATGGCAGGGGTGATGAGACCAGCCAATGAGACGACAGTTTGACGGACGCTGATTGAAAGTTGAAGAGATGATCTGAGAGTGAGAAATATAAGTTTTAATTGTCGTTGTGGTGTGTGTGTGTGTGGGGGGGGTGTAGGGGGGAGGTGTGTGTGGTGTGTGTGTGTGTGTGTGTGTGTGTGTGTGTGTGTGTGTGTGTGTGTGTGTGAAGTAAAGAGAAGCAGCGAAGGAAATCTCTTGAATCCTGAAACGTGTCTGTGTATGAGAGAGAGAGAGAGAGAGAGAGAGAGAGAGAGAGAGAGAGAGAGAGAGGAGAGGAGAGAGGGGAGGGAGAGAGAGAGAGAGAGAGAGAGAGAGAGATTTTGCTTTTGTTGTTGTTTTTGTTTGGTCCCTTTAAAAGTTGATCCAGTGAGTGTTGATTTTGGGCAATCTCCCCTTCTCTCTCTCTCCTCTATCTCTCCCTTCTCTCGAAAAAAAACGGTAAAGGAACGAGAAAAAATAATGTAAACGGGAAGAAAAAAGGGAAGTTTAAAACGACAGGGGGACAAAGAAATCCCAAAGGAAAAAGAACAGACGCAAAAAGCCCTATGGACCAAACGGGGTGCGGGTGTTGACTACTTTCTACCACTGTTTCACGTGTTGAGGTAAAAAAGAAGAAAAGGGGAAGGCCCCTCCCCCCCCCCCACCCTTAAAAGGAGAAAAGGAGGAAGAGCAGGAGGGGGAGGAGGAGTAGGAGGAAAGTGAAGGAGAAAGAGGGGAAAAGGGGAGGAGAAGTGAGGGGAGGGAGGGGAGAATAGAAAAGGGTTAAAAGGCCCCCCCACCCCCCGACAAAAAACCAGTACAAAATTAAAAAAAAAAAGTGTTTTTTTAGTTCCCCTTTAACCCTTTCCCCCCGCCCAAAATTTTTCTTTCCCAATGAAAAATCTTTGTGTTTTTACCCTTTAAAACCCCCCCGGAAAAAGGGAAACTGAATAAAAAAAATTTTAATTATTCAAACAAGGAAACAAAAACGGGTTAATCTAAAAATATTTTTAAATAATCACAAAAAAATCGTTCGAAGGGTTTAGTAAATTTTAAAAAGGGAAATTTACTTTTGGGGTCTAAAGGGGGTTTTAAACGCCCCCAACCGTTTTACTATTAAACTTGGCTGGAAGAGAGTTCCATATTTTTAAAACCCCAATTAAAAAAAAAGTGCCGCTTCATGTGACTAAAACGTTTCCAAGATCTTGAAACCCATTACCACGGTAGTGCTTGTCCAATCAATAGTCAAATAGTCGTTTATGTTAAGACTAAATTGGGTTTAAAAAAGAAGAAGAAGAGAAAAAAAAACAAAAAAGGAAGGCCCTTATTAGTAAAGAGAGAGAGGAAGAGAGGGGAGAGGGAGAGAGAGAGGAGGGGGAGAGAGAGGGGAGAGAGGGGAGGGGAGAGAGAGAGAGAGGAAACCTGTAAAAAACAAATTTACTTATTAAAGGGACTACGAGA
>JACEEZ010012908.1:20000-27500 GCA_016584305.1 Chionoecetes opilio
CTCTCTCCCCCCCCCCCCCCCCCCCTCTCTCTAAAATTTTCCCCGGCAGCCCCCTTTTCCCCCTGTTTTTAAACCCCTTTAATTTTCCCCTGCACGTGTAATCCCCTTCGATACAGAATAATCCCGCTAACCCCCGGACAGAAAAACAAATGTAATCCTCCCCATTTCCACCAGGGGGGGGTGTGTGTGGTGGTGTGTGGGTGTTGTTTTTGTGTGGTGTGTGTGTGTGTGTGTGTTGGGTGGGGGTTTTTGTGGGGTTTTGTGGGGGGTGTGTTTTGGGAATAGGGGGAAATTTAGTAGTGGTGGTAATAGTAGTGGGGGGTAATAGTATTTAAAGTGGGTGGTAATAGTAGTAGGGGGGAAATAAAAATTTAAAGTAGTGGTGGGTAATAGTAGTGGGGTAATAGTAGTGGTGGTAATAGTAGAGGGGGGAATAATTGGGTTAAAGTATTTGGGTGGTAATAGTAGTGGGGGTAAAATGTAAAAGGTTGGTAAAAAAAGGTTTTTGAAAAAAGGGGTAAAGTAGGGGTGGTAAATTAAGGGAGTAAGGGTTTAAAACCGTGGGGGTTGGTAATAGTAGTGGGTGGAATAGTAGTGTGGTAATAGTAGTGGGGTAATAGTAGTGGGTTTGGTAATAGTAGAGGGGGAAATTTAAGGGTGGAAAATGAAAGTAGTGGTGGTAATAGTAGTGGGGTAATAGTAGTAGTGGTGGAAATAGTTAGTGGTGGGGTAATAGTATGGGGTTTGGAAATGAAATGGGTGGTTAGTGGGTGGTAATAGTAGTGGGGTAATAGTAGTGGGGTGAAATTGTTAGAGGGTTGGTAATGTAGTAGGGGGGTTTAATAGTAGTGGGGTGGTAATAGTAGTAGGTGAATTGTGTAGTTGGAATGTAGTGGGTTGGTTTAATAGTAGTAGTGGTGGTAATAGTAGTATGGTAATAGTAGTAGGGAATAGTAGGGGTTTTGGTAATAGAAAGTAGGGTGGAAAAGGGGAGTGTTGGTAATAGTAGTGGGTGGAAAAGTAGTAGGGGGGGTTAATATAGTAGTGGTTTAATAGTGGGAGGGGTTTAATAGTATTTGGGTGGTAATTTTTAGTAGGGGGTAATAGAAAGTATTGGTGGGGTAAATAGTAGGGTTGGTTTAAATAGTAGGGGTGTAATTTTTTAGTGGGTTGGGTAATAGTAGTGGTTGGTAATAGTAGTATTTGGTGGTAAAGTAGTAGTGGTAATAGTAGTAGTTGGGTTAATTAGTATTTGGTAATAGTAGTAGTGGGGTAATAGAGTAGTGGAAAATAGTAGTAGGGGTTTAATAGTAGAAAGTGGTAATAGTAGTAGGTGGTAATTTTTATTTGGTTGGTAATGTAGTAGGTGGTAATAGTAGTAGGGTTTAATAGTAGTATTGGTAAAATAGTGGGTTTGGGTTAAATATTTAGTAGGGGTTTAATTTAGTAGTGGGTGGTTTAATATTTAGGGTGGGGAAAAATAGAAATAGGTGGAATAGTGTAGTGGTAATAGTGTAGGTGGTAAAATGGGTAGTGGTGGTGGTAAAGAGTTTGGGAAAGGGGGGTTTAATAGTAGTAGGGGTGGAAATAGTGTAGGGGGTTTAATAGTATTTGGGTTTGGAAATAGTAGTAGGGAAATAGTAGTAGGGGTTTAATAGTAGTAGGGGTTTAATAGTGGGTGGTGGTAATAGAAAAGAGGGGGTAATAGTAGTCGTGGTAATAGTAGTAGGGGGAAATAGTAGTAGTGGTAATATTTGTGGGGTAATAGTAGTGTGGAATAGTATTTGGTGGGAATTTAGAGAGTGGGTGGTTATAGTAGGGGTTTAAAATAGTAGTAGTGGTGGTAATGTAGTAGGGGGGTTTAATAGTAGTAGTGGTTAATTAGTAGTGGTGGGAAAAAAAGGAGGGGAATTAAGGTTTATATAAAAAATAAAACCATACACAAAACCACCCCCACACTTTACACACACACACACACACAAAACCCATACACAAAAAGGGATAAAAGGGGAAAGGATATCAAAGGGAAAAATCTTTAATATACTATCTTCTCTTTTCTCATTTTCCTTTCATCCCTTCCCCCTTTTTTTTCCCCTTTTCCCTTTTGCCCCCTCACTTTCTCTCCTCCTCCCCCAACGTTTCCCCTCCCCCCCTAACCCCAACCCCCAAACCCCCCCCTTTCCCCCCCAAAACCCCCCCTCCCCCCTAACCCCCCCCCTTTTTACCCCCCCCTTCCTGATTATTTCCCCCCCCGGTATTCAAGTTCTAGCCCTTTGGGACCCAAATCAGCACACGCCCCCACTCATGACGAAAGGGGCCACCAGCCAATTCAAAAGGGCCAGGACCCCCCCCGGTTTACGTCATCAAGGGGCGACAATTAATTACAGTCAATCAAGACAAGGTAAAAAAGGTTTAATTAGCGTGTAAAAAAAATTTGGCGGGCCCTTTCCCATGAAAGTGATTTTTTTGTCCTGGCTACTTTTTTTTTTTAAAAATTTTTCCTTCCCCCAATTTATTTTTAATGAGTGACAAAAAAATTTGTTTTCGTGTGTGTGTGTTTATTCACCCCTGGTCCCTTTTCCAAAGCGTGCCGGAAATCGGATCCCAGTTTCACCCTCCCCCAGCGAGCTTGGACCCCCCTTGTGACCAATCCCTTTTTCCCCCAAGCTGGGACCTCACCCACAAACCAAACCCCCGCTCAAGGGGGGGCAGTTAAAAGCCAGTATTTGTCAATGAAAAAAACCCCCGGAGCGTGAGGATTCGAAATGTATGTATTTATCTGGTTTTATTTTACAGGGGGCCTTTAGCAAAAGCCCCGAAAGGCCCCCTTTCCATATCAACATTTTATCTTTATCCCCTTAATTTTAGTTTTTTGGGCCCAAAACCACCCCCCCGGGAAGGGGGGGCACAAAAACCCGGGTAACAAACCCCGGGACCCATTTTACTGCTGGGGGGGACAGGGGCTCGGGGTTTTTGGAAACCCGCCCGTCCCGTTACGCTCCGCCGGGGGGCCCAAAACCCCCCAATTCTCGGTGTGAACCGGCGTGCACCCTTTTTACTAAGAGTACCCAAGTGTGTGCGTGGGGTGTTTGTGTGTTTGTTGGGGGGTGTGTGTTGTTTGGATTTGGTTTATATTATGGTAATACTTTTGCAATATTGTGTGTGTGTGTATGGTGTTGGGTTGTGTGTGTTTTGTGTGTGTGTGTGTTTTTGGGGTTTTGTGCGGTGTGTTTCGTTTCCTTTAAAGGGTGCGTAAGTGATGTGCACACGGGCCGGGGGAAAAAAAAGGGGTTGCGTTTAAGTTGAAAATTCTTTTAGCTTTTTAAAACCCAAATATGGTGCGTGCCTCCACTTTTTTGTGGGGGTGTGTGTTTTGTGGTGTGTGTGTGTGTGGCGTGTGTGTGGTGTGTCTGTGGTGTTGGTGGTGTGTGGTGGGGTGTGGTGTGTTGGGGTGTGTGTGTGTGTGGTGTGTGTTTTGTGTGTGGTGGGTTTTTGTGTGGTGTGTTTTGGGGTGTTTTGGGGGCCCCGGGTTCTTTTGGGTTTTTTTTTTGGGTTTTCCCCAAAACCCCCCAAAAGAATTTTTAAAAAAAACAAAAAACAAAAACAATCCCAAAAACCTTATTAAACCGGGCCCCGCCCCAAACCCACTAATAAAAGAAATTTCTAAAATGTAATATAAAAGATTTGGGTTTATATCAAATTTTTTGGGGGGGCGATAGAGAGAGAGAGAAGAGAGAGAGGGGAGAGGAGAGGGGAGAGAGGGAGAGAGAGAGAGGGGAGGGGAGAATCTTTCTTTAAACTTTTTCCCAATAAAGCTCCCCTTGTAAAAATCCCCAACTCCTCCTCTCTCTCTCTCTCTCTCTCTCTCTCTCTCCCCTCTCTTCTCTCTCTCCCCATTTTTAACTTTACCTTAGTTTAAAATTTTTTTTTTAGCCGCAAAAAAACTTCAACCCCCAAAAAAGGGGGGAGAGGAGAGAGAGAGAGAGAGGGGAGAGGAAAAGAGACGGGGGAAAAGGGGGGAGGAAGAGAGAGAGGGGGAGAGAGGAGAGAGAGAGAGACACATTTTTACTTTTTTTTTTCCCCCAAATATACTACAACTACTACTTTCTACTACACACAATAACTACTACTACTTTCTACAACTTTCTTAAAAACACTACTACTACTACAAAATTTCAAATACTACTACTACTACTACTATACTACTACAACCCACTACTATAATACTTTAAAATATACTACTACTACAAATACAAATATACTAATACAAAAATTTACTATACTACTACAAAATACTACTACTACTACTACACTTTTTGCTGCCCTTTTCTTTAACGATCTATTCATAACATTTATTTTTCTATCTTCCCCTCACGATCTATCAATTTATATCTACTATCTTCTTAAATTTTCATCGGTCTGGGTCTATCTAAACAAGCAGACCCCCAAAAAATTACCCCTTGAATTTCATTTCAGTTTTCTATTTTTTGGCTTCAGTTATTTTTTCTCCCCTTTCTCTCCTCTTCTCTTTTCTCTCTTCCTTTTCCCTTTTCTTCTCTCTCAACAAATCAAGGTTTTAAAAACGTTTCCTTTTCCACCCCTGGGAGAGGGATGAGAAAAGGAGAGGGGGAGAGGAGGAGAGGAGAAGAGAGAGGGGGGAGAGAGGAGAGAGAGAGAGAGGGGGAGAGAGGAAAAAAAATTAAAATAAAAAAAAAGAAAAACTTTAAAAGGAAAATGTTTACAGAAAAAAGGAAAAAGAAGAAGGAAAGAGGGGGGGAAATTTTGTGTTTTGGGGTGGTGGGGGGTGTTGGTGTTGTGTTTTGTGGTGTGTGTGTTTTGGGGGTGGGGGTGGGGTGTGTGGTGTGTGGGCTCTTTCCTTTTTCGTTATCATTTTTCTTCCCTTTCCCCCTCTCTTTCTCTCTCTTCTCCTCCCTCTCTCTCTTCCTGACGGCAGTTTAAAAGGGGAAAAAAAACCCTTTTTTTCAGATCAAAGAATTTTTTTTTTTTCCCCTCTCTCCCCTCTCTCTCTCCCCTCTAAATTGGGAAAGTTTTTCCCAAAAAATGAGAAAAAAAAACAAAAAAAAACAAAGCTAATAAAAAATAATAATAATAATAATAATAAAATTTAAAAATAATCATTTATCTCGCAAGGAAAATTAAGTTTGGAAAAAAAAAAAGGACACGATGGAGGAAAAATTTCTTCTTCCCCTTCTCCCCTCTCTCCTTTTCTCCTCTCCTTTTTCAATCCCAAACAGCCCAAAACCCCGTATCAATTGGTTTGGGGGGAAGGTCAAATTAAAAAGGAAAAGGGGAGGAAAGGGGGGAGGGGGAGGGGGAGGGGTTACATAGGGGGATAACAGACACCCGGGGACTTATTGGTTTCCCTGGGGAGGGGGGGAAAGGAAAAAAAGGAAAGGGGGAGGGGGGAGGAGGAGGAGGAGGGGGAGGAGGGGGAGGAGGGGGGAAACTAAAAAAGGGAAAATAAGATAGGAAAAAAAAGGGGGAAATAAAAGGGGGAAGAGAGAGAGAGAGAGAGGAAAAGGGGAGGGGAAAGAGGCGAGAGAGAAGAAGGAGAGAGAATTTAGGAGAAGGGAGAGAGAGGGGAGACTAGTAAGGAAGTGGGGGAGTAGATAGGAGGGGAAAGGGGGAGAGGAGGGGGGAGGGGGGAGGAGGAGGGGACTATCGATTAAAAGTATTGGAGGAGACATGGGGGGGGGGGAGGATTTAAAAGGATTAGCTTTATACATCTCCTACGATTGGAGGAGGAGGAGAAGAGGAGGGAAGGGGGAGGAAGAGGAGGAGGAGGAGGAGGAGGAGGAGGGGAGGAGGAGGGGGAAAAAAAGGGGGAAAAGGGGGAAAAAGGAAAAAATTAAAAAAATAATAAAAATAATAATAATTTAAAAATAATAAAATAAAATAATAATAAAATAAAAAATAAACCCCGGGAAAACAAAGATGGTTTAAAAACAAAATAATAAAATGAGGGGAGAGAGGGGAGAGAGAGGAAGGAGAGAAAAGAGAGGAAGGGAGAGAAGGGGAAAAGGAGACCGGGGGGAGGGAGAGAGGGGGAAGAGAGAAGAAGGGGAAAAAGGAGGAAGAGAGAGAGAGAGAGAATAGAGGGTAAGGGTTTTTTAAATAAAGTGGTAGATAAAAAGCCCCCTTCCCTTTTTACAAAAAAAAAAAACAAAAAGGAAAATACAGTCTGGGGAAAGTAAATTTCTGCCTTATTTCTGAAATAAAAAGGAAAGGGGAGAAAAGAGGGGAGAGAGGGAGAGAAGGAGAGGGGAGAGAGGAAGGAAAAAAACGAGGAAAAAGAAAAAAGGGGGAGAGAGAAGGGGAGAGAGGAGAGAGAGAGAGACTAAACAAACACCCCTAACAGACCTTTAAATAATTTTGTGAAAAACTGGGGAAGGGGAGAGGGGGAGAGAGGAGAGAGAGGGGGAGAGAAAAGACGGGGGGAGAGGAAAAGAGGAGGGGGAGAGAAGAGAGAGAGAGAGAGGGGAATTTCACATTAAAACCAAAAAACCCGGGATGATAATAGGAATTTAAAAAAAAGGAGAGAGAAGAGAGAGAGAGGGGCGGAGAGAGAGAGAGAAGGGGAGAGGAGAGGGGGAGACGAGAAAAAGGAGAGGGAAGGGGAGAGGGAGAGAAGAGAGAGAAAAAGAAAAAAAGGGGAGAAAGGGCAGGGACAGAAACAAAAGGAGAGAGAGAAGGAGAGAGAGAGGCCCCAGAAGAGAGAGAGGGGAGGGAAAGAGAGAGAGAGAGAGAGAGGAGAGAGGAGGGGAAGGGAGGAGGAAAGGGGAGAAGGAAAGGAAAAGGGGGGAGGGAAGGGAAGGAAGGAAGGAGGGAAGGAAGGGGGAAAAAATAGGGGGGGGGGAAGAAAAAACAAAAAAAAAAAAAAAAAAACACACCAAAAAGGATTTCCCCTTAATAGGGGGGGGGGGGGGGGGGGGTTGGGGGGGGTGTGGGGGAAGGGTACCGGGAACCCCAAAAATCCAAACAAAATTTTTTTAAAAACATTTTAAAAAAAAAGTTGTGTTTGTGTGTGGGGGTGTGTGTGGTTTTGGGGGTTTGGTTTTGTGTTTTGTGGGTTTTAAATTTTTGTGTTAATTGGGCGTTTTTTGTATGTTTTTGTGGTATGTGGTGGGGGGTTTGGGTTTTGGGGGGGTTTTTATTTTTCTTTTTTTTTCCCTTTTATTCAATTCCCCTAAATTTTCCCCCCCCTTAAACAACCCCCCCCCCCCCCCCCCTCCGCCCCCCCCTACATACCCCCCCTCCTTTTCCCTCCCCCCTTCCACCCCCCTTTTCCCCCCATCGACCCGGGGAAAGGGTGGAAAGGAATCAATCGGGAGGGATTTATTGGGGGGGGGGGGAAGGAAGGAGGGAGGGGGGGGGGGAGGGAAGGGGGGGGGGGATTGGGGGGGGGGAGGGGAAAGGGGAAGGGGGAAGGGGGAAGGAAAGGAAGGGAAAGGGAAAGGGGGAAAGGGGGGGGATAGCTAT
>JACEEZ010012908.1:30000-47500 GCA_016584305.1 Chionoecetes opilio
AAGACCATGGGTGAATAACAAAATAATTAACCTGTCTAATTAAAGGTGGGGTAATTAAGGAACAGGTAGGGTAATTAAAGGACAGGTAAACAGGTAGGTAGTTAAGACAGACGGACAGACAGATAGGGGTTGGCCGGACAGGTAAATAGACTTTGTAATTAGTACCTGTCTAAGACGGGAACGATAGGAAGGAAGGAAGGAAGGAAGGAAGGAAGGAAAGAAGGAAGGAAAGACGGAGGAAGGAAGAAAGGAAGGAAGGAAAAAAAGGAAGGAAGGAAAAAAGGAAGGAAGGAAAAAAAAGGAAGGAAGGACAAAAAGGAAGGAAGGAAGGAAAGAAAAAAGAAAGGAAGGAAGGAAGGAAGGAAAGAAAAAAGAAAGGAAGGAAGGACAAAAAGGAAGGAAGGAAGGAAGGAAAAAAAGAAGGAAGGAAAAAAAGGAAGGAGGGAAGGAAAGAAGAGAGAAAGAAAGAAAGAAAGGAAGGAAGAAAGAAAGAAAGAAAGAAAGAAAGAAAGAAAGAAAGAAAGAAAGAAAGGAAGAAAGAAAGAAAGGAAGGAAGGAAGAAAGGAAGGAAGGAAGGAAGGAAGGAAGGAAGGAAGGAAGGAAGGAAAGGATAAATAAGAATAAATAGAATACAAGATATAATAAATAAATACAGATAATTATATAATTTAGATAAAAAATGTTGATATAGATAGATAGAAGGAAAAGTAGATATGTCTGATGAATAGATAGATAGATACACACACACACACACACACACACACACACACAGGAGGGTACTCCGTAGTGTAGGGGAAGCACGCTCGGTTCACAACCGAGAAGTCCCGGGTTCGATCCCCGGGCGGAGCGGAAACAGAGGGTTGTTTCCTTAAAACCCGAGCCCCTGTCACCCAGCAGTGAATGGGTACGGGTGTTAGCCGGGGTTTGTGACCTGCTCTCCGGGGTGGTGGCTTCCCCCAACACTAAGCACTAAGGATGAATGATAAAAATATTGATATGGAGACGGGGCCATACGAGCGTTGCTTAGGCCCTGTAAAATACAACTAGATGAATACAACTAGATGAATACAACTAGATGAATACAATTAGATGAATACACACACACACACACAGAGGACAGGGATACACAAGCAATTAAAGAAAGAAAAATAGGACGAAATAAAAAACACAAAAACAAAATCATAAACAAACATTCGTTGTAAAATTCCCAAACTTTCAATTTCAGAAATATTCAAACCATCTCCGTCTCTCTCTCTCTCTCTCTCTCTCTCTCTTTCCTCCCCATTAAGAAAGAAAGAGAACACAGTAAGGGAATAAAAGATAGAAGGAGAAGAAGAGGAGGAAGAATGATGAGAGAAAGAGAAAGTGATGAGAGGGAAAGAAAGAGAGAGAGAGAAAGAGAGAGAGAGACTGACTGTGATCGCCAAACTAATTAACTCGTCACATTAATCACCTTTATGAGTTACGGTAATTAAGGCGTTTATGTTAACGAGAGAGAGAGAGAGAGAGAGAGAGAGAGAGAGAGAGAGAGAGAGAGAGAGAGAGGAGAGAGAGAGAGAGAGAGGAGAGAGAGAGAGAGAGAGAATCAAAGGCTTGTTAACTTTTAGCTTCCTTCACCCTCTCCAATCTCTCTCTCTCTCTCTCTTTATTATAGGGAAGGAGAGGAGAAAGGATGAGAATTATAATAAAAGTAGAAATTAAACGGGAGAGAATAGAAAGTACCAACTCTCTCTCTCTCTCTCTCTCTCTCTCTCTCTCTCTCTCTCTCTCTCTCTCTTCATTCCCTTTCCAATAAGTCGCCTCCTCTTTTTTTTCCTTCTCTTCCTTCTCTCGGAAATACATTCGTCATCTCCTCCTCCTCCCCCCCTCCTCCTCCTCCTTCTCCCCCCCCCTCCTCCTCCTCCTCCATAAAAGGTGAAGATGACATGACTGATGAATGTCGAAACTCCATCAATATAAAGCATTTTTTGCTCTCTTCTCTCTCTCTCTCTCTCTCTCTCACCGCAGGCTTACAATTCTGACTTTCATGAGAGAGAGAGAGAGAGAGAGAGAGAGAGAGGAGAGAGAGAGAGAGAGAGAGAGAGACCAGGAAGAGATGACAGAGATGAAGGGAGAGAGAGAGAGAGAGAGAGAGAGAGAGAGAGAGAGAAGAGAGAGAGAAGAGAGAGAGAGAGAGAGAGAGAGAGAGAGAGAGAGAGGGAGAGAGAGACCAGAGGAAGATGACATAGATGAAGTAGAGAGAGAGAGAGAGAGAGGAGAGAGAGAGAGAAGAGAGAGAGGAGAGAGAGAGAGAGAGAGAGAGAGAGAGAGAGAGACCAGGAGGAAGATGACAGAGATGAAGGTAGAGTGAGAGAGAGAGAGAGAGAGAGGAGAGAGAGAGAGAGAGAGAGAGAGAGCGAGAAGAGAGAGAGACGAGAGAGAGGAGAGAGAGAGAGAGACAGGAGGAAGATGACAGAGAGAGAGAGAGAGAGAGAGAGAGAGAGAGGATAGAGAGAGAGAGAGAGAGAGAGAGTTGCAAAATATATAGATTGAAGAGGATATAAAGATGATGAAATGATGATACTGAGACCGCGATTGAGAGAGAGAGAGAGAGAGAGAGAGAGAGAAAAGAGAGAGGAAGAGAGGAGAAGAGATGAGAGAGAGAGAGAGAGAGAGAGAGAGAGAGGAGTAAAGTAATGAGATATAAAGATAGGTGAGACGGAAAACAGAAATGGTGAGGAAAATGTGATGATTAAGGGAAGTGACATAGAAGAGAAAAGAAGGAAGAGGGGAAGAGAGAGAGAGAGAGAGAGAGAGAGAGAGAGAGAGAGAGAGAGAGAGAGAACCTAAGTACGAATTAGGTCACCCCCAAAACACACACACACACACACACGCACACTTAAACTGGCCTTTTCTCCTCTTCCTCCTCCTCCTCCTCCTCCTTATGTGGTAATGTATCAACAAGTCGGCAAAAAAAGCAAATAAAGGAGGAGGAGGAGGAGGAGGAGGAGGAGGAGGAGGAGGAGGATAAGAAGAGGAGGAGAAGAAGGATATTGTGTTGCACTGAACGATAAACACAATGCCAGCCTCTTCCTCCTCCTCCTCCTCCTTCTTCTTCCTCTTCTTCTTCACCACCACCACCACCTCCTCCTCCTCCTCCTCCCTCCTCCTCCTCTATTTACAGTCAATTTCCTTATTTTCCACGAATATTGAAAAATGAGAAAAGAAATATTTTGATTCTAAGTGTGTGTGTGTGTGGGTGTGTGTGTATGTGTGTGTGTGTGTGTGTGTGTGTGTGTGTGTGTGTGTGTGTGTGTGTGGTGTGTGTGTAGGGGATGTAATATAAATAGAATAGGGGAAGGGGGGAGGAAGGGAGGGAGGAGAAAGGGAGGGAGGGGGAAGAGAAGGAAGGGAAGGGAGGGAGGGAGGGGGGAAAAGGGAGGGAAGGAAAGGGAGGAGAGGGAAGGGAAGGAAGGGTGGGCAGGGAAGGGAAAGGGAAAGAGGGAAGGAAAAGGGAAGGAAGAGAAGGAAGGGAGAGGGAAAGGGAGGGAAGGGAAGGAAGGGAAAGAGGGGAGGGAAGGAAGGGAGAGAGAACAGTTGGCACCCATGTTCTTGGTCCACGTGAGAGAGAGAGAGAGAGAGAGAGAGAGAGAGAGAGAGAGAGAGAGAGAGAGAGAGAGAGAGAGAGAGAGAGAGAGAGAGAGAGAGGGGAAGAGAGGAGAGAGAGAAGAGAGGAGAGAGGAGGGGTTAGATGTGGTAAGATAGGTGAAGAATGATGGAGGAGGAGGAGGAGGAGGAGGAGGAGGAGGAGGAAAAGGAGGAGGAGGAGGAATACAGAAGTGAGGGGAAAGATTTAAAAGAGAGTAGAAAGAAAAAGTTTTAGGAGAATAATTATAAAGATTTTTTTTGTCATAATGGTCTTGTGGAAAGAAAGACACTATAATTTAAGAGTAGTTTAAAGAGTTCAGTTTTAAGAGTAGTTTGAGATAAAGTTGTAGTAGTAGTAGTAGTAGTAGTTGTAGTAGTAGTTGTTGTAATGGTAGTAGTAGTAGTAGTAGTAGCAGTAGTAGTAGTAGTAGTAGTAGTAGTAGTAGTAGTAGCAGTAGTAGCAGTAGTAGTAGTAGTAGTAGTAGTAGTGGTAGTAGTAGTAGTAGTGGTGGTGGTGGTTGTAGTGGTTGTAGTAGTAGTAGAATAATAGTTTTGTTTAAATAAAATAATAAAAAAAAATATAAAGTAATTTTAGAAATAAAGCTTAGGACTACTACTATAACTATTACTACCACTATTACTTTCTACTGCTACTACTACTACTACTACTACTACTACTACTACTACTACTACTAATAATAATAATAATACTATTATTAATCTTGCAGTTCGAAAGAATAAAAAGGAGTAGAAGATAATAATAAAGATGACCAAGAAGAGAAAAAGAAGAAGAGAAGAAGAAGAAGAGAAAAAGAAGAAGGGAAAAAAAAAGAAAAAAAAGAGAGAAGAGAAAAAGAGGAGAAAAAGAAAAAGAAAAAGAGAAAAAGAAGGAGAAAAAGAGAAAGAGACAAAAAAGAAAAAAGAAAAGAAAAAGAAGAAGAAAAAAGAAAAAAAAAGAGAAAAAGAAAAGAAAAGGGAAAAGAAGAGAAAGAGAAAAGAAAGAAGAGAAAAAAAGAAGAAAAAGAAGAGAAAAAAAGAAAAAGAAGAAAGAAAAAAAGAAGAGAAAAAGAGAAAAGAGAAAAAGAAGAAGAGAAAAAAGAAGAAGAGAAGAAAAGAAGGAGAAAAGAAGAAGAGGGGAAAAAAAGAAGAAGAAAAAGAAGATAAAAAAGAAGAAAAAAAGAAGAGAAAAAGAAGAAAGAAAAGAAGAAAGAAAAAAAGGGGAAAGAAAGAAGAAAAAAAAAAAAGAAGAAAAGAAGAAGAGAAAAAGAAGAAGAAGAGAAAAAGAAAGAAAAAGAAAAAAAATAAATCAAAAGAAAAAATAGAAGAAAAAAAAAAAAAAAGAAGAATAAAAAACAAAAAAAACACAAGATATTAAAAAGAAAAAAAAAAAAGAAAGAAAACAAAACATGTATAATCCAGACAGTATGAAAAAATTTTTAAATATTAAGGAAAAAAAGAAAAAAGAATTACACCTCTCTCTCCTCTTTTCTGTCTCTCTCTCTCTAGCTATCTCTCTCTCCCTCTCTAAAACTGGAGAAGGAAGGAAAAAGAAAAGGAGGAGGAGAAGGAGGAATGAAAGGAAGAAAAAGAGGAGAGAAGGAAGGAGGATGAGAGGAGGATTAAGGAGATGAGGAAGAAGTGCTCAAGGTAGAAGGAGGAGGAGTGAGAAAGGGAAGGACCAAGGTCAGAGGAGGATAAGGAGGATGAGGAAGAAGTGCTCAAGTGGGGAGGAGGAGGAGGAGGAGGAGGAGGAGGAGGAGGAGGAGAAGTGGTCAGAGAGGAGGAGGAGAGAAGGAGGAGAGATCGAAGTAAAGAAAAAAAGGGGCGCAAAGAAAGTAAGGATAAGGAGAGAGAAAAAAAGAGGACAATTTGACGTGAAAAACGCAAAACTGTCGTTAATAATATTAGGTGCGGTAAGGTAAAGAGAGAGGAGAAGAGGGAGGAAGGAGGAGGAAGAGTAAGGAGGAGGAAGTAAGGAGGGAGGAAGTAAGGAGGAAGGAAATAAGGAGGAAGGAGAGGAAGTAAGGAGGAAGGAGAGGAAGTAAGGAGGAAGGAGAGGAAGTAAGGAGGAAGGAGAGGAAGTAAGGAGGAAGGAGAGGAAGTAAGGAGGAAGGAGAGGAAGTAAGGAGGAAGGAGAGGAAGTAAGGAGGAGGAGGGGAAGTAAGGGGGGAAGGAGAGGAAGTAAGGGGGAAGGAGAGGAATAAGGAGGAAGGAGAGGAAGTAAGGGGAAGGGGGAATAAGGAGGAAGGAGGGAAGGGAGGGAGGAAGGGAGAGGAAGTAAGGAGGAAGGAGAGGAATTTAAGGAGGAAGGAGAGGAGTAAGTGGGAAGGAGAGGAGTAAGGAGGAAGGAGAGGAGAGTAAGGGAAGGAGAGGAAGTAGAGGAAGGAGTGGAGTGGAGGAAGGAGAGTGAGGGGAGGTAAAAAAGAGGAAAAAGGGGAAGGAGAGGAGGAAGGAGAGGGGGAGGGAAAGAGGAGGGAGGAAGAAGGAGAGAAGGAAGGGAAAGGGAGGAAGGGGGGAGGAGTAAAAGGGAGGGAAGGAAGGGAAAGGGAGGGAAAGAGGGGAAGGAAGGAAGGAAGGGGGGAAGGGAAGGGAAAAGGGAAAGAGGAGGAAGGAAAAAGGGAAGGGAAAGGGGAAGAAGGAGGGGAGAGGGAAAGGGAAAGGGAGGAAGTAAGGAAAGGGGAAAGAGGGGAAAGGGAAGGAAGGAGAAGAGAGAAAGTTAGGAGACATGTTTTGGTAAGGAAGGAGAGGAGTAGAGAAGGAGAGAGAGAGAGAGAAGGAGAGGAAGAGCGAGGAAGGAGAGAAGAAGGAGGAAGGAGAGGAAGTAGAGAGGAAGGAGAGAGAAGAGAGAGAGAGAGGAGAGAGGAGGAAAGGAGAGGAGAAAGGGGGAAAGGAGAGAAGAAGGAGGAGGAGGGTTGGGATGTGGAAGTAGGGGGAAGAAAAGGAGAGGAGGAGGAGGAGGAGGAGGGAAGTAAGAGGAGAGAAAGGAGGAGGAGGAGGAATCAGAATGAGGGGAAAGATTTAAAAGAGAGAAAAAAGAAAAAGTTTTAGGAGAATAATTATAAAGATTTTTTTTGTCTAATGGTCTTGGGAAAAGAAAGACACTAAATTTAAGAGTATTTTAAAAGTTCCAGTTTTAAGATTTTTTTTGAGATAAAGTTTAGAAGTAGTAGAGTTGTAGTAGTAGTAGGGTAGCAGTAAAAGTAGTGGTTAGTAGTATAGTAGTAGTAGTGTAGTAGTAGTAGTAGTAGTAGTAGTAGTGGTAGCAGTAGTAGTAGAAGTAGTAGTAGTAGTAGTGTAGCAGTATATTTGAGTAGTGTAGTAGTAGTAGTAGTAGTGTAGTGGTGGTGGTGGTGGTGGTGGTTGTAGTAGTAGTAGAATAATAGTTTTGTTTAAATAAAATAATAAAAAAATATTAAAAGTAATTCAAAAAATAAAGTTAGGACACTACTAAAAACTTTTACTTTTATTTAACTTTCTACATATACTATACTACTACTACGACTACTACTACTACTACTACTACTACTACTAATACTAATAATAATAATATTACTATTATTAATCTTGCAGTTCGAGGGAATAAAAAGGAGTAGAAGATAATAATAAAGATGACCAAGAAGAGAAAAAGAAGAAGAGAAGAAGAAGAAGAGAAAAAGAAGAAGAGAAAAAGAGAAAAAGAAAAGAAGAAAGAAGAGAAAAAGAAAAAGGACAAAAAGAGAAAAAGAAGAAGAGAAAAAGAAGAGAAAAAGAAAAGAAGAAAGAAGAGAAAAAGAAGAAGAGAAATAGAAGAAAGAAGAAAAAGAAGAAGAGAAATAGAAGAAGAGAAAAAGAAGAAAGAAGAAGAGAAAAAGAAGAAAGAAGAAAAATAAGAGAAATAGAAGAAGAGAAAAGAAGAAGAGAAAAAGAAGAAAGAAGAAAAAGAAGAAGAGAAATAGAAGAGAAAAAGAAGAAGAGAAAAAGAAGAAAAAGAAGAGAAAAAAAGAAGAAAAAAAGAAGAAGAGAAAAATAAGAGAAAAATAAGAGAAAAAGAAGAAGAGAAAAAGAAGAGAAAAAGAAGAAGAGAAAAAGAAGAGAAGAAAGAAGAGAAAAAAAAGAGAAAAAGAAGAAGAGAAAAAGAAGAGAAAAAGAAGAAGAGAAAAAGAAGAGAAAGAAGAAAAAGAAGAAGAGAAAAAGAAGAAGAGAAAAAGAAGAAGAAAAAGAAGGAGAAAAAGAAGAAGAGGAACAAGATCAAGAAAAAGAAAACTAAATAAATAATAATGACCATAAAATAGAAAAAAAATAAAAAAAGAAGAATAAAGCCAACAAGAAAACACAAATGATACTTTCAAACAAAAGACTAAAAAAAAAAGCTCAAGAAAACAAACCATTTATAATCCAGACTAGTTATGGTAATTATTTTTCTCTCATTTATTAGTGAAAATATATAAGCTCATTACACCTCTCTCTCTCTCTCTTGCTCTCTCTCTCTCTCTCTTGCTCTCTCTCTCTCTCTCTCTCTCTCTCTAAAACTGGAGAAGGCGAAGGAAGAAAAGAAAAGGAGGAGGAGGAGGAGGAGATGAAAGGAAGAAAAAGGAGGAGAGGAAGGGAAGGAGGATGCAGAGGAGGATAAGGAGGATGAGGAAGAAGTGGTCAAGGTAGAAGGAGGAGGAGGAGAGGAAGGGAAGGAAGGACAGAAGGAGGATGCAGAGGAGGATAAGGAGGATGAGGAAGAAGTGCTCAAGGTAGGAGGAGGAGGAGGAGGAGGAGGAGGAGGAGGAGAGGAGGAGGAGGAGGAAGAAGTGGTCAAGGTAGGAGGAGGAGGAGGAGGAGATCTGAATGTAAAGAGAACAAGGCCGCAAAGAAAGATATAGATTGATAGAGAGAAAAAAGAGAGATGCATTTTCACGTGGAAAACGAAAATACTGTCGTTAATATTAATGTTGTGTAAGATAAAGAGAGAGGCTAAGGAGAGGAAGGAGAGGAAGGACAGGAGGAAGGAGAGGAAGTAAGGAGGGAGGAAGTAAGGAGGAAGGAAGTAAGGAGGAAGGAGAGGAAGTAAGGAGGGAGGAGAGGAAGTAAAGAGGAAGGAGAGGAAGTAAGGAGGAAGTAAGGAGGAAGGAAGTAAGGAGAGTAAAGGTAAGGAAGGTATAATATATAAGGGGTTTATATAAGGGGTATAATATAAGAGGGCTTCATAATATATAAAGAATAAGTCGAAGAGGTAAAAAAAGGCAAGACCAATCTGTCAATAAAAAGGTAGTATGAGACGAAGCGAAGTCAAGGCAAAGTAGGATAATAATGATACTAATAATATCAATACTAATAATAAAAATAACAACGATAATGATGATAATAATCGGTATAGGAAGAAGAAAAGTGAAGAGAAGAAATTCAAGGAGATGGGAAGAAGTAAAAGGAGAAGTAATTTAAGAAGATGGAGGAGGAGGAGGAGGAGGAGGAGGAGGAGGAGGAGGAGGAGGATGGTCAGTGTTACAAAATCAGAGGAGGACGTAACTAAGTAAAGCAGGAGGAGGAGGAGGAGGAGAGGAGGAGGAGGAGGAGGGAGGGAGGGAGGGGGGGGGGAAAAGGAGGAGGGAGGGAGGAGGGAAGGAGGGAGGAGGGAGGAAGGAGGAGGAGGAGGAGGAGGAGGAGAGGTTGCTGTCTTATGTGTTGTGGAGAAGGGAAAAGGGAAGGGAGGGGAAGGGAGGGGAGGGGAAGAGGGTGAAGGGGGAAGAGGGGGAAGGGAAAGGACAGGGCAGTGATTGTAGCAAGGTTAGAGAGAGAGAGAGAGAGAGAGAGAGGAGAGAGAGAGAGAGAGAGAGAGAGAGAGAGAGAGAGAGAGAAAGGGGAGGAGTGAGGGGAGGAGTGAGGGGAAGAGTGTCACAAGGTCAGAATGCGGCTCTTGACTGATAACCTTCCTCCTCCTCCTCCTCCTCTTCTTCTTCCATAACTACCTTCACAACTATAGATTCATGTGACGTAAAGTTGTAGTAGTAGTAGTAGTAACGGTAGTAGTAGAAATGGTAGTAGTAGTAGTATAAATGTAGTAGTGGTGGTTGTAGTAGTAGCGGTGGTGGTAGTAGTAGTGGTAATAGTAGTAATGGTGGTAGTAATAGCAGTAGTAGTAATGGTGGTAGTAATAGTAGTAGTAGTAGTAGTAGTAATGGTGGTAGTAATAGTAGTAGTAGTAGTAATGGTGGTAGTAATAGTAGTAGTAGTAGTAGTAAAGGTGGTAGTAGTAGTAGAAGTAGTAGTAATGGTGGTAGTAATAGTAGTGGTAGTGGTAATAGTGGTAGTAATAGTAGTAGTAGTAGTAATGGTGGTAGTAGTAGTAATGGTGGTAGTAATAGTAGTAGTAGTAGTAATGGTGGTAGTAATAGTGGTAGTAGTAGTAATGGTGGTAGTAATAGTAGTAGTAGTAGTAAAGGTGGTAGTAGTAGTAGAAGTAGTAGTAATGGTGGTAGTAATAGTAGTGGTAGTGGTAATAGTGGTAGTAATAGTAGTAGTAGTAGTAGTAATGGTGGTAGTAGTAGTAGAAGTAGTAGTAATGGTGGTAGTAATAGTAGTGGTAGTGGTAATGGTGGTAGTAATAGTAGTGGTAGTGGTAATGGTGGTTGTAATAGTAGTATTAGTGGTAGCAGTGACAGTAGTGGTGGTTGTAGTAGTAGTAGTAGTAGTAGTGGCAGTAGTAGTAGTGGCAGTAGTGGTAGTAGTGGTAGTGGTAGTGATAGTGGTGGTGGTGGTGGTGAAGGAGAGAGAGGAGGAAATGAAGGATAATAAAAGAACGTAAAAAAGGCGAGATATATGAAAATGAATTGCCAGAGAGAGAGAGAGAGAGAGAGAGAGAGAGAGAGAGAGAGAGAGAGAGAGAGAGAGAGAGAGAGAGAGAGAGAGAGAGAGAGAGAGAGAGAGAGAGAGAGAGAGAGAGAGAGAGAGAGAGAGAGAGAGAGAGAGAGAGAGCTCGGAATACACTTCATTCAAGAGGCGAGAACCCTTTTGAGGCGGCAAAGTGTACCCATCAAGAGGACCTTCTGCGCAGGCCCGGGGTAAGAGGATCAAGAGGAGGATAAGAGGATTGACGACATAAGGAAGAGGATCCAGAATAAAAGAAAGGATTTAACACAAAACTAAAGGATTGGGATTAATAGAAAGAGGATTTAACACACAAATAGAAGATTGGGATTAAAGAAAGGATTTAACACTAAAATAGAAGAATGGGATTAACAGAAAGAGGATTTAACACTAAAATAAAAGATTGGGATTAAAAGAAAGAGGATTTAACACTAAAATAAAAGATTGGGATTAAAAGAAAGGATTTAATACACTAATAGAAGATTGGGATTAAAAGAAAGAGGATTTAACACTAAAATAGAGGATTGGGATTAATAGAAAGAGGATTTAACACACAAATAGAAGATTGGGACTAAAAGAAAGAGGATTTAACACTAAAATAGAAGAATGGGATTAAAAGAAAGAGGATTTAACCCTAAAATAAAGGATTGGGATTAAAAGAAAGAGGATTTAACACTAAAATAGAGGATTGGGATTAATAGAAAGAGGATTTAACACTAAAATAGAAGATTGGTATTAAAAGCAAGAGGATTTAACACTAAAATAAAGGATTGGGATTAAAAGAAAGAGGATTTAACACACTAATATAAGATTAAGAGAAAAGAAAGTGAATTTAGTCGCAAAAATAGGATTTAAAAGGAAAGTAAGAGGATTAAGATGAAACAAAGAGGATTTAAGAGGAATGTAAGAGGATTAAGAGTAAACAAAGAGGATTTAAGAGGAATGTAAGAGGATTAAGAGGAAACAAAGAGGATTTAAGAGGAAAGTAAGAGGATTAAGATGAAACAAAGAGGATTTAAGAGGAATGTAAGAGGATTAAGAGGAAACAAAGAGGATTTAAGAGGAAAGTAAGAGGATTAAGAGGAAACAAAGAGGATTTAAGAGGAATGTAAGAGGATTAAGAGGAAACAAAGAGGATTTAAGAGGAAAGTAAGAGGATTAAGATGAAACAAAGAGGATTTAAGAGGAAAGTAAGAGGATTAAGAGGAAACAAAGAGGATTTACGGTGAATAGAGAAAATTTAAGAGGAAAGAAGTGATTCAAGAGGGAGGAAAGAGGATTTACGACTAAAAGAAAGGGATTAAGGAAACAAGAGGAAATGAAAAGAGGAAAAGAGGGAAATAAAAAGAGCTGAACGCACAACTAAGAGGATTGAAACTAAAGGCAAGACAAACAAGAGTAAGAGTAGGAGGTAAGAGTCTTGTAAGAGTAGAGAGTGTCTTGAAGAGTAAGAGTAAAAGTAAGAGGGAGAGTAAGAAAAGAAAAAAAAAAAAAAAAAAGAGGTTAGAGAGGTAAGAAAAGAAAGTAAGAGGAAAGAAAGAATATAAAGAGTAATAACGAGACCAAAAGAAGAGGATCAAGAAGATAGAATAAGTAAGAGTAGGAGTAAGAGTAAGAGGAAAAGGGAGTAAGAGTCAAAGTAAGAGGAAAGGAAGAAAATTAAAGAGTAATAACAAGACCAAAAGAAGAGGATCAAGAGGATAGAATAAGTAAGAGTAAGAGATAAGAGAAGAGTAAGAGTAGGAGTAAGAGGGAGTGTAAGAGGAAAGGAAGAAAATTAAAGAGTTCAAACAAGACCGAAAAAGAGAGAAGAGGATAGAATAAGTAAGAGTAGGAGTAAGAGTAAGAGGAAAAGGGAGTAAGAGCAAATCAAGAGTACCTAAATAATAAGAGGAAATGAAGAAAATGGAGTAAAAACGAGACCAAAACAAGAGGATGAAGACTCGGATAGAAAAAGTAAGAGGTAAGAGAAGAGTAAGAGGGAGTAAGAGTAAATCAAGAGTACCTAGTAACAAGTAAAGAGGAAAAAGCGATAAAAACGATAAATAAGGAAATAAAAGAAGATAGGCGAAAGAAAGAAGAAGAAAGAAAGAAAGAAGAAAGAAAATAAGAGGCTTGACTGAAGAAACATTGATTGAGAGGGGAATAATATCAAGAGGACATAATAAAGGAGGGGAAAGAGGGGAAAGAGGAAAACAAGGGGACTGAGAAGGAAAAAAATTAAAGTCAGTACACAACAAGAGGATTAAGTGAGAGAGAGAGAGAGAGAGAGAGAGAGAGAGAGAGAGAGAGAGAGAGAGAGAGAGAGAGAGAGAGAGAGAGAGAGAGAGAGAGAGAGAGAGCTACCACAACATCAGCTGCAGCTCCAACGACACCAGCAGCAGCAACAACAACAACAACAACGACTACAGCAGGAGCAGTGGCGGGATGATCGCCGCTCCCAGCTTGATAGTCTGGGGCACCGGAGGAGAGTCGGTGCCCTCACAGTGTTGCACAAGGCCCAGTTACAATACTCTTCCCACCCTGCAGGACTTCGGGTCCCGTGGAGGTCTGTGCGCGCTACGAGGACGGTAGTGTTAGGTTATCTCCTCCTCAAGGTCCCGAGGACCCACACCGGGATGGGCCAGCGAGCCTTTACTTGGGCCACGGCGACACTGTGGAACGCCTTCACGGTTGAGGTGGATGTCGTGGCCATGAACACCCAGCAGGTGAAGGTGGCGGCCCACAGATGGTGCCACTTACATCCGCCTTAGTGACCGTAAGGCGTGATACAGTGTCGTGTCATTAGTGACACATAGTGACACACATTGACACTTAGTAGACACAGTGCCATACAGTGTACGTATCAAAAGTGCGCCTGACAAGTGCCTGTGACGGATAGTGACCCTCAGCCTGTAACACTGTGTACTTACTTACTACTTAGTTATTATCTTACAAGGCATAGCTTTCGGATAGATGTCCCCGGGACAGGGGACATCTTTAGCTTCTGCCACTTAATGCCTTCACCAACCTCCTTACCAATTTTAGCCCCATGTCAACCATGATGTAAGTTGTTTAAATAAAAAAAATAAAAAGAGAGAGAGAGAGAGGTAATAGAAAATAAGAAATAGGAAATAATACACAGCAATAGGATTAAGAGAGAAAGAGAGAGAGACTGACTGACAGAGAGAGAGAGAGAGAGAGAGAGAGAGAGAGAGAGAGAGAGAGAGAGAGAGAGAGAGAGAGAGAGAGAGAGAGAGAGAGAGAGAGAGAGAGAGAGAGAGAGAGAGAGAGGAGAGAGAGAGAGAGAGATGAGAGAGAGAGAGTGAGAGTGAGTGAGAGGGGAGGGAGGGAGGGGTAATAGAAAATAAAAGGGATTGGATGTCGTTTTAAAGGATCACAGAATCCTTTTAAGCGACCTGAGGACAAATTTAAGTGACTTTGGACCACTTCAGAGAGGAGGAGGAGGAGGAGGAGGAAGGAGGAGGAGGAGGGGGAAAGGAAAAGGGAGAGGAAGATAGAGGAGAAAGGAGGAGGGGCAAGACGTACAGGAGGAATAGGAGGAGGGGAGGAAGAGAGGAGGGGGAAGAGGGGGGGAGAGGAGGAGGAGGAGAGGAGGTGAAGGAGGAGGAGGAAGAGAAAGAGGAGGTAGAGGAAGAATGATAAGAGAAGGACAGTGGTGAATAAGGAATGAGAGGAGAGAGAGAGAGAGAGAGAGAGAGAGAGAGGAGAGGAGAGAGAGAGAGAGAGAGAGAGAGAGAGAGAGAGAGAGGTAGAGAGAGAGAGAGAGAGAGAGAGAGAGAGAGAGAGAGAGAGAGAGACCTTACCCCACCTCACCATCGTTATCATCATTATTATTATTATTATTATTATTATTATTATTATTATTATTACTTGGGTTCGATTCCCCTGCCGGATGGAGATATATTTTTAGCTTGTTTTCTTTCATGTGTGTGTGTGTGTGTGTGTGTGTGTGTGTGTGTGTGTGTGTGTGTGTGTGTGTGAAAATATTATCTCTTTTTCTTTAATATGATTTAGAGAGGAGAGAGAAGTGGAGGTAAGAGGCTTGAAGGGGCGGCCAAGAGATTAGAGAGAGAGAGAGAGAGAGAGAGAGAGAGAGAGAGAGAGAGAGAGAGAGAGAGAGAGAGAGAGAGAGAGAGAGAGAGAGAGAGAGAGAGAGAGAGAGAGAGAGAAAACAAAAATAATAAAAACATTTGTGTAACGTGACATAAATATAAAATTAAATTAGAAAAAAGTAAAGCAAAAAAACCAGCAGGAATAACAAATAATAATCTCTTGGAAGAAAAAGAAGAAAATTAGGAAAGAAAACATTTGCAGCGTTTTTTTTTTCGTTTTTTTTTCTCTCTCTCTCTCTCAATAACTGTACAGCTGATTTTTGTTGTTTGTTTGTTTACATGGAACAGCTGATCTTCGAGGGATGGGAGGGGGATTAGGGGAATTGCATGTGGGAAGGAGGATGGGAGGGGGGATTACTACTAAGGAGGAGGAGGAGGAAAAAAAAAGAAGAGGAAGAAAAAGAAGAGGAAGAAAAAGAAAGGAAAGAAAAAAAGAGGAAAAAAAAAGAAGGAAAAAAAAGAGGAAGAAAAAGAAGAGGAAGAAAAAGAGGAAGAAAAAGAAGAGGAAGAAAAAGAAGAGGAAGAGGAAAAATTCTTCACTCAGATGTATTACAGACACTCTCACTCTTGCATAGCCATATATTATACTTTACTTATTTTTCATATCTATATTATATTTCACTTTTAATTCAATCTTATTAATTTTCTTTTTTTTCATATCTTAATAACACTAGGGAGAGAGAGAAATTTGTGAGGAGGTCGACACTTGTATTAAGAATTTTTGGAGAGCGAGAAAGATGCCAGCTTACCTCACCTCACCATCGTTATCATCATTATTTTAAATTATTATTATTATTATATTATTATTATTACTTGGGTTCAGAAAAATTACCCTGACGGATGGAGAATTTTTAGCTTTAATTTCATGTGTGTGTATATGTGATGTGGATGTGGGTTGTGTGTGGTGTGTGTGTAAAATTATCTCTTTTTCTTTAAGTAGGTTAGAGAGGAGAGAGCAGTTAAGGTAAAGAGGCTTGAGTGGCGGCCAAGAGATTAGAGAGAGAGGAGAATGAGGAGAGAGGATGAGAGAGAGGAGAGACTGAGAGATGAGATGAGAGAGACGATAGCAGAGTAGAGAGAAACCAAAATAATGAAAAACTTGTGTAACGTGACATAAATATAAAATATAATTAGAAAAAAAAGTAAACAAAAACCAGCAGGAATACAAACAAATTCTTGGAAGAAAAAGAAGAAAATTAGGAAAGAAAAACATTTGCAGCGTTTTTATTCTTTTTTTTTTCTACTCTCTCTCTCTTCTCTCATAACCGTACAGCTGATTTTTGATTTTTTGTTTACATGGAACAGTGATTTCGAGGGATGGGAGTGTGGGATTAGGGTATTGATGGGAAGCGAAGGGAGGGGTTAATACTAAGGAGGAGGACGTGGAAGAAAAGAGAGTAATAAAGAGAGGAGAAAAAGAAGAGGAAGAAAAAGAGGAAGAAAAAGAAGAGGAAGAAAAAGAAGAGGAAGAAAAAGAAGAGGAAGAAAAAGAGGAAGAAAAAGAAGAGGAAAAAAAGAAGGAAGAAAAAGAAGAGGAAGAAAAAGAAGAGGAAGAAAAAGAGTGTAGAAAAAAAGAGGAGAAAAGAGAGGAAGAAAAAGAGGAAGAAAAAGAGGAAGAAAATGAGAGGAGAAATAGACAGAGGAAGAAAAAGAAGAGGAAGAAAAAGAAGAGGAAGAAAAAGAGGAAGAAAAAGAAGAGGAAGAAAAAGAAGAGGAAGAAAAAGAAGAGGAAGAGGAAAAATTCTTCACTCAGATGTATTACAGACACTCACTCTTGCATAGCCATATATTATACTTTACTTATTTTTCATATATATATTATATTTTACTTTTAATTCACATCTATATTATATTTTACTTATTTTTCATATCTATAATAATATAAGCGAAAGTGTGTGTGTGTGTGTGTGTGTTGTGATGTAATATGGTCTGTCTGTCTCAGTCTGTCCCGATAGGTCTCCACCTGAGGCGGAATCCCATTATATGCACATTTTTGGAACCAGGTTGACCAGGGAAGGTTTTAAGCCCTTTAGGATGATCGATCACTTTTTTCTTCTTCTTTTTTAGCAGCCTATAGCGGAAAGTGAAAAAATGGTTGCGAGAAATTGAGTGATACCTGATTAGGATGAGGGAATGCTGTAGGATTGGGTGGTGATGGGAATTTTTGTTGTGTGAGTGAATGGTGTGAGGGTGGGGGGTGATGGGTGATGGGTGAGGAATAGGGGGGGGGGATGGGTGGTGTGATGCATTGGTGTCGGTGATGGGTAATGGGTGACTGAATGGGTGGGGGGTGAGGGTAATGGGTGATGTGAATGGGGGTGGGATGGGTAATGGTGTGAAGTGAATGGGTTGGGGGTGATGTGAATGGTCGGCGTTAATACATACATTTCTACATCCATTGATTTCAGGAAAGCTAGAAGGGGCTATCTGCGAGAGTGATTTTTGGGTGCGAGAATAGAACACAGGTGGTGGCGGAAGGCCACCATTAGCCCTCCGCAGGGAGTAGCCAAAAGGCCGGGGAGGCGGGTTGCGGTTAGTTATATCATATTTACTTTTTTTCAGGTATATTTATTTTGACTGTTTTGGGTATGTATATTTTAGTTTTTCATGGTATTATGTTTTATGTTTTTTGCATGTATATTATGTTTGGGGTTTTTTCATGTATAGTATTTTTGTTTTTTCATGTATATTATATTTAATGTTTGTTCATGTATTGAATTTAGGTTTGTTCATGTATATTATATTTACTGTTTTTTCATGTATATTATATTTTACTGTTTTTCATGTATATTATATTTGTGTTTTTTCATGTATATTATATTTTACTGTTTTTCAGTATATTATATTTTAGTTTTTCATGTATATTATATTTTACTTTTAATTCATATCTATATTATATTGTACTTTTTTTCATGTATATTATATTT
>JACEEZ010012908.1:52500-62500 GCA_016584305.1 Chionoecetes opilio
GAGAGAGAGAGAGAGAGAGAGAGAGAGAGAGAGAGAGACTATAACTTTCCCACGCATTGAATTCATTAGAAAAATAATAGAAATAGAAAAATGAACAAATACAAAAATAATGATAAATAAAATGGTGCATGACAACGGCAATAAAGATAACAATAAAAGAAACCAATATATAAACAAACAAAAATAAAACCGTGCTTGACCTTTAAACTCCTGAATCCCATTAGTTGTCAATGAAACTAACCTCGCTCTCTCTCTCTCTCTCCTCTCTCTCTTCTCTCTCTCCTCTCTCTCTCTCTCTCTCTCTCTCTCTCTCTCTCTCTCTCTCTCCTCATCTACCATACATGACTAGAAAATAATAATAATAATAATAATAATAATAGTAATAATAATAACGGTAATAGTAGTAGTAGTAGTAGTAGTAGTAGTAGTAGTAGTAATAATAATAATAATAGTAGTAGTAATAATAATAATAATAATAATAATAATAGTAGTAGTAATAATAATAATAATAATAATAATAATAATAACGGTAATAGTAGTAGTAGTAGTAGTAGTAGTAGTAATAATAATAATAATAATAATAGTAATAATAATAATAATAATAATAATAATAATGATAATAATAATAATAATAATAACCAGGAAGCGAATCACAACACCATTTCAACACCACTAAACACATGTGTAAGAGATCCAGTGTCCGATTATTCTTGCTTCACACACACACACACACACACACACACACACACACACACACATACACACACACACACACACACACACTGTGTGTACTCCGTGGTGTAAGGGATAGCACGCTCGGTCCACAACCGAGAAGTCCCGGGTTCGATCCCCGGGCGGAGCGGAAACAAATGGGTTGTTTCCTTAAAACCTGAGCCCCTGTCCACCCAGCAGTGAATGGGTACCGGGTGTTAGCCGGGGTTTGTGACCCGCCTCCCGGGGTGGTGGCTTCGGCCAACACAAAGCACTAAGGATGAATGATATAAAAATGTTGATATGGAGACAGGGCCACACGAGCATTGCTCTGGCCCTGTAAAATACAACTAGTAAAATACAAATAGATGAATATCACACACACACACACACATCGCGCGATGGTCAGGTTGATAACGTGACGGGCTCCCATTCTGTGGGTAGGCGGTTCGAATCCTCGTGCTCCCGGGGATTTTTCACCGACAAATTCGGGCGGTTACTGTCCCCCTTGAGCAAGGGGATGGGGGTGTGTGGTGTGTGAGGTCCCAGCATTGCCCAAAGATCGGTAATAATGAGCTCCAAGATCGCACTGAGAGGGTGAAAAACTGGGTGATCTTGTCGAGTGGGACAAGATCACCATGGGTGAATAACACACACACACACACACACACACACACTTGCTTTCTTATTTTCTTATGTTCTTAATATCATTATTAAACTGACAACGGGTTCAAAAGCTAATGCGACGGAGATGAGCACCGAGGCCACGCGCAGCACATTATACCCCATCTTTACCCTATTATTAAACGGTCTAGATTCACTGTATACGATATTTTTGTCTCCATATCTAAGCTATCAAAATAAATATAATAATAAATAAATAAAAAAGTAAAAAAATAGGTATTATTTCACTACTATACAAGGCACTATTAAAATGCTGTAATCCCCTTGTATTAATCCCCAACTGTAATCCCAGGCCACGCATCAATACAGTTCATACCCCCACCGTTACAGTTGTCATAGGGCTTTGTAGGGTGACTGTAGTTTAGGTTTTCAGTAGCTGTATCATGATTATTCCGGAAATATTGCCATGTATTTATGTTGTGTGTTTCGCCATACACTGATTTGGTATGTGTGAACTGTGATATTTATGGAAAGCCTGCAACCTTGGGCTATTAATAAGGTGTGTGTGTATGGGGTTTTGTGGGGTGTGGGGGGGGAGGAGATGAGAGAGAGAGGTAGAGTGAGAGAGGAGAGAGAGAGAGTGAGAGAGAGAGGTGAGAGAGAGAGAGAGAGAGAGAAGAGAGAGAGAGAGGGGGGAGGAGGGGAAAAAGAGAGAGAAAAAGAGGAGAGGGAGAGGAGAGAGAGAGGGGAAGAGAGAGAGAGAGAGAGAGAGGAGAGAGAGAGAGAGAGAGCAGAGAGAGAGAGGGGAGTGTTAGAGAGGAGAGAGAGGGAGAGAAAGAGAAGAGGGAGAGAGAAGAGAGGTTGAGAGAGAAGAGAGAGAGGAGAGAGAGAGAGAAGAAAAAAAGAGAGAGAGAGCGAGAGAGAGAGAGAGAGAGAGAGAGAGAGAGAGAGAGAGAGAGAGAGAAGAGAGAGAGAAAGAGAGAGAGAAAAGTTGANTAGATCTAGAATATTCGCCTCGAGTTGTTGATCCACGTTTTGGTATAAAGCACTTACTTGGAGATTTGAATAGAGAGTGTGCCCCGAATGTGTTGTAAGTGAGGCGCCCCAACTTGAAACGGGAATATTAAAATCACCGATATTACGCTTTCGTTTTGAGAACTAATTTCCGCTAGTTGTTCATAGAGTTCTTCGTCAATTGTATTTGTTTGAGCTGGAGGTCGATAAACAAGGCCAATTACTACTTTTTGCGAATGACGATTTAGTTGAACGAAAATTACATTAATGTTATCAGTTTCGTGCTTAGATACTACAAGGGGATGAAGGCAGGACTTTATATACAACAATACACCTCCTCCTGCTCTTCGAAGTCTTTCTGAACTTAATAAGTTATACCCCGGTATCGCAAATTCATCCAAAAAATCTCTATTGGTCGTATCTATCCATGACTCGGAAATTCCGATGATGTCGTATTGTTCTGAATAAACTAGTTCCTCTAGATCATGAAATTTGTTACGTATACTACGGGCATTAAAGTAACAAGCTTTAATATCGGGATGGGTAGCTGGGGCTTTGCGGGAACTAGATTTTGGTGCTTTGTGCAAACGAGAACTTACATTACGGGAACGAGAGCTTAGGTTGTTGTCGGAACCTGTTGTCGAGGAGGAGGAGGAGGAAGAGGAATACATAGAAATAACAGATACCAAGAGGCCTTATGGTCCATAACGAGGGTATCTGCTGAACTACATACTACTAAATATCAAACTACATGTAAGATAACAGTTACAAAAGACTACCATGCCCATAAAGAAGATAGGAAGATGGAAGTCTCATAGTGAAGGATGATAGGATATGAAGTAAGCTAACTGAAGCTACCACTAACACTAATCGATCCGGGGGGACTATAATATAATTAATCATAGGTGTAACCCTTTTTTGAGATACCTACTATACCAATAGGTAAAACACATCAGAAATAGCGTTTGTTTGTTGTTACCCTATTAATGTTTCCTCTAGGATTAATAATTTCATTGACAAAAAAAACCAAAAAATTAAACCTAACCAAACATAACCCCTTAAACTCTCAAGAAGGCGTTTGACTCAGTGCATCGTGAGTCACTCTGGGATCTTCTGCGACTTCGAGGGATTCCTGCAAGGACTATTGGTTTGATAACTGGTCTGTATTCTGGGACTGAGAGTGCTGTGAAGTGTGGGGCAGGTGTATCCAGCTTCTTTCCTGTGAATACAGGAGTGAGGCAAGGGTGCGTCCTTGCCCCATCACTTTTCAACGCTTGTATGGACTGGGTATTGGACAAGGTTGTAGTTCAAAGTGATAGTGGAGCATCCGTCGGCAACACCAAGATCACTGATCTTGTTTGTGCCGATGATGCAGTAATCTTTGCTGAGTCTCTGGAGGTCCTGGTGATGGCTCTCGAGGCGCTGCGCGAGGAGGCAAAGCCTTTGGGACTTGAGGTCTCCTGGCTCAAGACCAAGGTCCAGGTATTTGGAGACTTACTAGATGAAGCAGTACAGTCTGTTCATGCGTGTGGCGAGGACATTGATATCTTGGAAAGTTTTACATACCTTGGTAGCGCAGTCCGTAATGACGGCGGGTCACGTCAAGAAGTCTTACGGCGGATTGGCATAGCCCACGGTGTTATGGACTCGCTCAGCAGGAGTATTTGGCGTTGTCGGTACCTGTGAAGGAGGACAAAGATCCGGATTTTCAAGTCGCTTGTGATCCCTGTCTTACTCTATGGTTGTGAGACATGGACACTAAATAGTGACTTGAAGAGACGAATCAATGCCTTTGGTAATAAGTGTCTTCGCAGAATCATGGGGTATCGCTGGGATAATTACGTGTCAAATCAGCGATTGCACCGTGAGACTGAATCGAGGCCTATTACCTGCATAGTCCGTCAGCGCCAACTTCGGCTATATGGGCATGTGGCACGCTACCCTGAAACCGATCCTTCCCATCGGGTTGTATCTGTAAGAGACAATCCGGCGTGGAGGAGGCCAAGGGGGCGCCCACAAGGCTCGTGGCTGGGGCAAGTTGATGTTTCTTGTCGAGAGCTGCTTTGTATGGGAAAGGAGCCTGCATGGGAACTCGCGCGTGGTGACCCCCGGGAGTGGCGTCGTAGGGTGGGCGAGGCGACGCACCCCCCGGCGTATGCCCCCAATGATTGATTGAAACATAACCTCACCAAACCTATATATATGAGCCAGGTATTTACACATAATTTATTAAAGTATCTCTTAGGAAATTATTAGGGGTATATTATTATACCCCTATTAAGGGTATATAATATCCTACCCCTCTAATTTTATATACCCCTAATAGGGACTATTAAATAGGATATTTACACCACAGATATATAAACATTTTACCCCGTAATTATTAGGCCGCGAGTAAAAAAGCATAGAAGCAAACTTGTTAAGGTTGATGAGTTCTATCCAACACCATTATCAGAAGTCAATTATCTCTTGTAGTTTTTGAGATATTCAATAGAATGTCAAACATAAACCAATACAATTTTCTCCCTTATTTAAACTCTAACTGCATTTTGCTATGGCTCATTAGAAACGCCTTCTCAAGCTCTACCTTTACTCTATCATAGAAAGTTCCTGTAATCCTTATAGCTTTCGAGTTATTCAAGAAAATATTATTTTTTACTGAAAATCAAAGGTGTACCCCTTTTTTGAGATACCTATTATACCAATAGGTAAAACACATCAGGAATAGCGTTTGTTTGTTGTTACCCTATTAATGTTTCCTCTAGGACTAATAATTTATTTGGCAAAAAACAAAACAATTTAAACCTAACCTAACCAACTCACCAAACCTATATATAAGAGCCAGGTATTTTCACATAATTTATTAAAGTATCTCCTAGGAAATTATTAGGGTTATATTATTGCACCCCTATTAAGGGTATATAATATCCTACCCCTCTAAGTATATATACTCTTAATAGGGATTATTAAATAGGGTATTAAATGAGATATATTTCACCCTGTTTCCTTATAAAAGAAGTTTACTCCGTAACTATTAGGCCAAGAGTAAAAATGCATAGCAGCAGGCTTGTTAAGGTTGATGTGTTCTATTCAAAAACATTATCAAAAATCAATTATCTCATGTAGTTTTTGAGATATTTATCTCATGAGTAATTAGAAAATACACCAATACAATATTTTCACTTATTTAAACTTCACATTCATTTTGCTAGACTCATTAGAATTCCTAAGCTCTACCTTTACTCTTTCGTAGAAATTTCCTGTAATCCTCATAGTTTTCGAGTTATTCAAGAAAATATTATTTTTTACTGAAAATCAAAGGTGTACCCCTATTTTGAGATACCTATTATACCAATAGGTAAAACACATCAGGAATAGCGTTTGTTTGTTCAGACACACACAAACACACACACACACACACACACACACACACACACACACACACACACACACACACACACACACACACACACACACACACACACACACACACACATATACATAGACACATTCACACACACACACACATACACACACACACACACACACACACACACACACACACACACACACACACACACATACACACACACACACACACACACTCTTGGTACTCCGTGGTGTAAAAGATGGCACGCTCGGTCCACAACCGAGAAGTCCCGGGTTCAATCCCCGGGCGGAGCGGACACAAATGGGTTGTTTCCTTAAAACCCGAGCCCCTGTCCACCCAGCAGTGAATGGGTACCGGGTGTTAGCCGGGGTTTGTGACCTGCTCTCCGGGGTGCTGGCTTCGGCCAACACAAAGCACTAAGGATGAATGATATAAAAATGTTGATAGGGAGACGGGGCCACACGAGCATTGCTCTGGCCCTGTAAAATACAACTAGATGAATACAACTAGATGAATACACACACACACACACAAACAACCTTAAGATTACACAAGACAACGTAATAGTGACGCAAGACTATATTACAAAGGCTAAACTTCTCATCTGCCGAGTACAGATTTTTTATGAATAATTTTTTGCCGAGTTAAGAGATTTTTAATGGATTGACTATAGAATCTCCCTTTTATGTAAAAAAAACAATGGAAGGCAAGAAGTATTAGATTACAAAAACTTGCGTCATAATGTTTAAAGACTAAAATTATGGCTAATCTTCAGATCTGCTGAGTTAAAGAAAATTTTAATGGATTGAATGTGTCTTTTCTGTAGCAAAATAATGAGGAGAGAAGTATCAAATAAATAGAGAAATAAGGGGACAAGCATCAATCATGTAGGGAAATAAGGGGAAAAGTATCAAATAAGTTGGGAAATATGGGGAAAAGTATCAAATAATTAGAGAAATAAGGGGAAAAGTATCAATTAAGTAGGGAAAAAATGGGAAAAGTATCAAATAAGTAGGGAAATAAGGGGAAAAGTATCAAATAAGTAGGGAAATAAAGGGAAAAGTATCAAATAAGTAGGGAAATAAGGGGAAAAGTATCAATTAAGTAGGGAAATAAGGGGAAAAGTATCAAATAAGTAGAGAAATATGGGGAAAAGTATCAATTAGGTAGAGAAATAAGGGGAAAAGTATCAAATAAGTAGGGAAATAAGGGGAAAAGTATCAAATAAGTAGAGAAATAAGGGGAAAAGTATCAAATAAGTAGGGAAATAAGGGGAAAAGTATCAAATAAGTAGGGAAATAAGGGGAAAAGTATCAAATAAGTAGGGAAATAAGGGGAAAAGTATCAAATAGGTAGGGAAATAAGGGGAAAAGTATCAAATAAGTAGGGAAATAAGGGGAAAAGTATCAAATAAGTAGGGAAATAAGGGGAAAAGTATCAAATAAGTAGGGAAATAAGGGGAAAAGTATCAAATAAGTAGAGAAATAAGGGGAAAAGTGTCAAATAAGTAGGGCAATAAGGGAAAAAGTATCAAATAAGTAGAGAAATAAGGGGAAAAGTATCAATTAAGTAGAGAAATAAGGGGAAAAGTATCAAATAAGTAGGGAAATCAGGGGAAAAGTATCAAATAAGTAGGGACACAAGGGGAAAAGTATCAAATAAGTAGAGAAATAAGGGGAAAAGTATCAAATAAGTAGGGAAATAAGGGGAAAAGTATCAAATAGGTAGGGAAATAAGGGGAAAAGTATCAATCAAGTAGAGAAATAAGGGGAAAAGTATCAAATAAGTAGAGAAATAAGGGGAAAAGTATCAAATAAGTAGAAAAATAAGGGGAAAAGTATCAATTAAGTAGAGAAATAAGGGGAAAAGTATCAAGTAAGTAGGGAAATAAGGGGAAAAGTATCAAATAAGTAGAGAAATAAGGAGAAAAGTATCAAATAAGTAGAGAAATAAGGGGAAAGTATCAATCAAGTAGAGAAATAAGGGGAAAGGTATCAAATAAGTAGAAAAATAAGGGGAAAAGTATCAAATAAGTAAGGAAATAGGGGCAAAAGTATCAAATAAGTAAGGAAATAAGGGGAAAAGTATCAAATAAGTAAGGAAATAGGGGCAAAAGTATCAAATAAGTAAGGAAATAAGGGGAAAAGTATCAAATAAGTAGAGATATAAGGGAAAAGTATCAAATAAGTAGAGAAATAAGGGGAAAAGTATCAATTAAGTAGATAAATAAGGGGAAAAGTATCAAATAAGTAGAGAAATAAGGGGAAAAGTATCAAATAAGTAAGGAAATAGGGGGAAAAGTATCAAATAAGTAAGGAAATAAGGGGGAAAAGTATAAAATAAGTAGAGATATAAGGGGAAAAGTATCAACTAAGTAGAGAAATAAGGGGAAAAGTATCAATTATGTAGATAAATAAGGGGAAAAGTATCAAATAAGTAGAGAAATAAGGGGAAAAGTATCAAATAAGTAAGGAAATAAGGAGAAAAGTATCAAATAAGTAAGGAAATAAGGAGAAAAGTATCAAATAAGTAGAGATATAAGGGGAAAAGTATCAAATAATTAAGGAAATAAGGGGATAAGTATCAATTAAGTAGAGAGATAAGGGTAAAAGTATCAATTAAGTAGAGAAATAAGGGGAAAAGTATCAATTAAGTAGAGAAATAAGGGAAAAATATCAAATAAGTAAGGAAATAAGGGGAAAAGTATCAAATAAGTAGGGAAGTAAGGGGAAAAGTATCAAATAAGTAGAGAAATAAAGGGAAAAGTATCAAATAAGTAAGGAAATAAGGGAAAAATTATCAAATAAGTAGGGAAGTAAGGGGAAAAGTATCAAATAAGTAGGGAAATAAGGGGAAAAGTAATAAAAAACCACAACATTAATGAAAAACTTGACAATCTAATATATGATAAAATTGTAAATGTGCAAGATGTTATTTTTTTTTTTTTAAGGGGATGGGAGGGGGTTAATGGGGGTTGGTATTTAAGGGGGGTGCAGGACTGCAGTTTGTGAGGGATGGGGGTTGCTGTTTAAGGGGGTGGGGGGATGTAGCTGGTGGGGACGGGGGATATCTTTTTCAGGGGTGGGGGGATGGGAGACATCTTTTTCAGGGGATGAGGTGATGGGGGGATCTTATTTCAGGGGGTAGGGGATGGGGGGGAATCTTTTTCAGGGTTGGGAGGATTTGGGACATCTTTTTCAGGGTTGGGGGATGGGGGACATCTTTTTCAGGTGTTGGGGGATGGGGACATGTTTTTCAGGGGGTGGAGGGATGGGGGGATCTTTTTCAGGGTGTGGGGGGATGGGGGGATCTTTTCAGGGGTGGGTGGATGGGGAGGACATTTTTCAGGGGGTGGGGGGATAGGGGGGATCTTTTTTTTAGTAGGGGGGGGGGGGGATGGGGAGGATCTTTTTCAGGGGCTGGGGGGATGGGGGACATCTTTTCATGGGTGGAGGGATGGGGGGATCTTTTTCAGGGGTGGGGGAATGGGGGGATCTTTTTCAGGGGGTGGGAGATGGGGGATCTTTTTCAGGGGTGGGGGGATGGGGGGGATCTTTATCAGGGGGTGGGGGGAGTGGGGGATATTTGTCAGGGGGTGGGGGGATGGGGAGGATCTTTTTCAGGGGGTGGGGGGATGGGGAGTTGCTTTTTCATGGGGTGGGGGGATGGGGGGGATCTTTTTCAGGGGGTAGGGGGATGGGGGGATCTTTTCCAGGGGTACGGGGATGGGGGGATCTTTTTTCAGGGGTGGAGGGATTGGGGGATCTTTTTCAGGGGGTTGGGGGGATGGGGGGATCTTTTTCAGGGGGTGGAGGATGGGGAGTTTCTTTTTCAGGGGGTGGGGGGATGGGGATCTTTTTCAGGGGGTGGGGGGATGGGGGGATCTTTTTCAGGGGTGGGGTGATGGGGAGATAGTTTTCAGGGGTTGGGGGATGGGGGATCTTTTTTCAGGGGGGTGGGGTTTAGGGAGGACCTTTTTCATGGGTGGTTGTTTGGGGGGATCTTTTTCAGGGGGTGGGGATGGGGGTGATCTTTTTCCAGGGGGTGGGGGGATGGGGGGATCTTTTTTCAGGGGTAGGGGGATGGGGGACATCTTTTTCAGGGGGTGGGGGATTTGGGACACATTTTCAGGTGTGGGGGGATGGGGGACATCTTTTTCAGGGGTGGAGGGATGGGGGGATCTTTTTCAGGGGGTGGGGGAATGGGGGATCTTTTTCAGGGGGTGGGGAGATGGGGGAATCTTTTTTCCAGGGGGTGGGG
>JACEEZ010012908.1:67500-90000 GCA_016584305.1 Chionoecetes opilio
TTCGCACTATCAATACCCATTTACTTTACAGTGCGCGTCAAGTCTGTTTTTAAATGTATTTATTGTGCTGGCTCCGACAACATTTGCTGGTAACGTGTTCCATCGATCAACGACTCTAACATTGAAATAATTTTTACGGAGATCGGTGATGCAACGTTGACCGTTTAGTTTTAAACCATTATTTCTTGCTGTCACTTGAGTTGAAAGCTCGAATAGGTTCTCTTGATTAATGACATCAAATCCTTTTAGGATCTTAAAAGTTTCTATCAAGTACCCGTGGATTCTTCGATCCTTTAAGGAAAACATATTAAGTTTCCGCAGTCTCTCTTCATAAGATGAATTTCGCAGAGATGGAATTTGTTTGGTTGCTCTTCTTTGCACTGATTCCAATTTGGCTTGATCTTTTACGAAACAGGGCGACCAGAAGTGAACGGCATATTCCAAGTGCGGCCTAACCAAGGACGCGTATAATTGTGTCATTACTTTCTGAGTTTTATGTTCATAGTTGCGTTTAATAAAGCCCAACATCATATTTGCCTTTTTACTGGCGGCTAGGCAATGCGCACTGGTTTTCAGATCATTACTGATGATGACACCTAAAACCTTTTCCTGCTGTACATCAGTTAACGATTTATTTTGCATTTGATAGTTATATTTGAGGCTCTCGTTGCGTATGTGCATTACTTTACATTTATCGGAATTGAATTGTAATAGCCATTTATCACTCCAATCTGATTGTTTGTCGAGATCTCTTTGTATGAGCTCGCAGTTTTCTCTACTATATGCTTTTTCGCCTATATGGTGTCATCTGCAAATTTCGATATTTTAGATACAAGTACGCAGTCCAGATCGTTGATATATATCAGAAAAAGAGTAGGACCCAGGACCGAGCCCTGAAGCACCCCACTAGTAACATCTAACCAATCAGATGCCTCGCCATTTATTACTACCCGTTGTTTACGATTTGAAAGCCAATCGCCAATCCATGAACATAACTGCTCTCCTAAGCCATGTACCCTTAGTTTGGTCAACAGTCGCTTATGGGGAACTGTATCGAAGGCTTTCTGAAAATCAAGGTATATTACATCCGAGGGAATTATAGCGTCCCAGTTTGAATAAATGACATTAAAAAAATCGAGTAGGTTTGTTAAGCAGGATCTTTTATTTCGAAATCCATGCTGGGAGTTTAATATTGAGTTATTTTCATCGAGAAAAGACACTATTTTATCCCGCAATATTTTCTCAAATAGTTTAACAATCACAGACGTTAGACTAATTGGGCGATAATTACTTGTTAGGCTATTACACCCTTTCTTGAATATCGGTGTAACATTAGCTAATTTCCACATACTAGGAACATTTTTGTCCATTAGCGATTTATTGAGAATAATCTTTAATTGGAGCGAAAGTTGACTGTGACATTCGCGAAGTAATCGCGGCGAGATTTCGTCCAACCCCACGGATTTTGCTGGGTCGAGCTTCTGCAAATACTTTAATATTTCGTCTACTGTTATCTCTCCTATTTCCAATCTATCACTTTCGAGTCCCGCATACATGGTTACTGGTTCTGGTAATGGACCTTCGTCATCTTTAATAAATACCGCATTAAAGTATTCATTGAGTACGAATGCCATGCTCTTATTATCATTTACCAAGATGTTATTCTTATCTTTCAGTGGCCCAATACTTGTTTTGACGTTTTTCTTACTTCGAACGTATTGAAAGAACCTATTCGGGTTTGATTTGGATTCCTTTGCAATTTTTTCTTCATACTCTATCTTTTTAGTCTTAATTAATCCCTTGCAACGACGTTTTACGTCATTGTATTCTCTAGAATCGCAGTCCGCATTTGATCGCTTGTAAACTTTATACGCTCGGGGGGAAGGAGGAGGAGGAGGAGGAGGAGGAGGAGGAGGAGGAGGAGGAGGAGGAGGAGGAGGAGGAGGAGGAGAAGGAATACATAGGAATACATAGGAGTAACAGACACCAGGAGACCTACTGGGCCATAACTAGGGTATCTGTTGTACTACATACTACTAAATATCAACTACATGTAAGAGGAACAGTTGGAAAATGATACCATGTCCCTAAATAGGATAGAAACATGGAAATTTCGTAGCGAGGAATGATAGGATATGAAAGATACTAACTACTACTACCACTATCACTAATCGATTCGTTGGACTATAATATGCATTCGCAGGGCACTACAATACCCATTTACTTTACAGTTTGCGTCAAGTCTGTTTTTAAATGTAGTTATTGTGCTGGCCTCGACAACATTTGCTGGTAGCTTGTTCCATTGATCAACAACTCTAACATTGAAATAATATTTACGGAGATCTGTGATGCAACGATAACCGTATAGTTTTAAACCGTTATTTCTTGTTATCACTTGAGGAGAAAGTTCGAATAGGTTCTCTTGATTAATGACATCAAATTGTTTTAGGATCTTAAAGGTTTCTATCAAGTCCCCACGGATTCTACTATCCTTTAAGGAAAACATATTAAGTTTCCGCAGTCTCCAGATGAGTTTCGCAGAGATGGACTTTGTTTGGTTGCTCTTCTTTGCACTAACTCCAATTTGGCTTGATCTTTTACGAAACAAGGCGACCAGAATTGAACGGCATATTCTAAGTGCAGCCTAAAAAAAGACGTGTATAATCGTGTCATTACTTTTGGAGTTTTTTGTTCAAAATTGCGTTTAATAAAGACCAACATCATATTCGCCTTTTTACTGGCAGCTAGGCAATGCGGGCTGGTTTTAAGATCATTACTGATGATGACACCTAAATCCTTTTCCTGCTGTACTTCAGTTAATGATTTAATTTGCATTTGATAGTTATATTTGAGGTTATCGTTGCCTATATGCATTACTTTACATTTATCGGAATTGAATTTTAATAGCCATTTATCACTCCAATATGATAGTTTGTCGAGATCACATTGTAAGAGATCGCAGTTTTCTCTAGTATATGCTTTACCGCCTAATTTGGTGTCATCTGCAGATTTCGATATTTTAGAGACAAGTCCTCAATCCAGACCATTGATATATATCAGAAAAAGAGTAGGACCCAGGACCGAGCCCTGAGGCACCCCACTAGTAACATCTAACCATTCAGATGCCTCGCCATTTATTACTACCCGTTGTTTACGAATTGAAAGCCAATCGCCAATCCATGTACATAACTGCTCTCCTAAGCCATGTGCCCTTAGCTTAGTCCAAAGTCGCTTATGGGGAGCTGTATCGAAGGCTTTCTGAAAATCAAGGTATATTATATCCAAGGAAATTTTAGCGTTCCAGTTTGAATAAATGACATTGAAAAAACCGAGTAGGTTTGTTAAGCAGGATCTCTTATTACGAAATCCATGGTGGGAGTTTAAAATAGAGTTATTTTCATCGAGATAAGACACTATTTTATCCCGCAATATTTTCTCAGATAGTTTAACAATCACAGGCGTTAGACTAATTGGGCGATGATTCCTTGCGAGGCTCTTACCCCCTTTCTTGAATATCGCTGTAACATTAGCTACTTTCCACATACTAGGAACATTTTTGTCCATTAGCGATATGTTGAAAATAGTCTTTAATAAGAGCGTAAGTTGACTATGACATTCGCGAATTAATCTCGGCGAGATTTCGTCAAGCCCCACGGATTTTGCTGGGTTTAGTTTCTGCAAATACTTTGATATTTCGTCTACTGTTATCTCTCCTAATACCAATCTATCACTTTCGAGTCCCGCAAAGATGTTTATTGGTTCTGGTATTGGAGCATCGTCTTCTTTAATAAAAACCGCATTAAATTAGTCATTGAGTACGGACCCCATCCTCTTATTATAATTTCCCAAGATGTTGTTCTTATCTTTCAGTGGCCCAATACATGTTTTGACTTTTTTCTTACTTCGAACGTATTGAAAGAACCTTTTCGAGTTTGATTTGGATTACTTTGCAATTTTTTCTTCATACCCGCGATTTTTAGACTTAATTAATCCTTTGCAACGACGCTTTACGTCATTGTAGTCTCTATAATCGCAGTCCGCATTTGATCGTTTGTAAACCTTATACGCCCGGCGCTTTCTGCCGATGATTTGTTGAATCTCATGTCATCCAACAGGGTCTGTTTATGTTATTCAAACGTTTTCTTACCCTGGGAACATATTGTTCTGCAACCGATTGGACTTTATTTTATGAATAAGTTACACATGTTTTCGGCGTTATTACCGTTTAGTAGGTCAATCCAATCAACTTCGCTTAGTACCGTGCTGATCTTCGTGAAATCTTCTTTATTATTAGTTGGGATTGGAATTAGTTGGGATAAACGATTTTCTGTGATGTCTACATTGCAATTTATGCCGCATCTGATTAACCTGTGATCATTGTTTGCCAAATGCTCACCTATATCAGATCAATGTCGGTAGTGAAAACTAAATCTAGGATACTATTTTCCCTTGTAGGCTCACGGACCACCTGATTTAAATATACTTCGTTTACCATATCAAGCCATCGCATACCTTCACTATGAGCATAATTATTATTCCAGTTTATACGAGGTAGGTTAAAATCTCCACACAAAATTGTGTCGTAATTATTGTTGACAACTGACTTTAACTCGTCATACAGGAGGCAATCTACTTTTGCATTTGATTTTGGAGGACGATATATTGTCCCAATAGTTAGCAATTTACCGTTAATCTTAATCTATGCGTAGACTGAGTCATAATGATCTTGATTTACTTTATCGATTGCGATTGCTTGCAAATCATTTTTAATGTAAGGAATGACACCTCCACCTGTTTTATGCGTACGACAATTTAGGAATGTCTTGTAGCCTGGAATGGCTATTTCAGCTAATAAATGTTTATCTTTTGTGTTAAACCAACTCTCAGTGATACTAACGATATCTGGCGTTTCGGAAACAACGTAAGTCAATAATTCATTACGCTTTAGAATAATGCTTCTGGCATTTGTGTTGAGTAATTTAAGTTCCTTAATAGTTTTGGTAGCCTTGCGTGAGGGTTTACCGGCAGAATAACTAGGGTCCACTGTAACAGAGCGCTTGATTAACCTACTTTGATTAGTAGTAACTTAATCAAGCGCTCTGTTACAGTGGACCCTAGGAGGAGGAGGAGGAGGAGGAGGAATACATAGGAATACATAGTAATAACAGACACCAGGAAACCTATTGGCCCATAACGAGGGTATCTGCTGGACTACATACTACTAACTATCAACTACATGTAAGAAAACAGTTGGGAAAATGATACCATGTCCCTAAAGAAGATAGGAACATGAAAGTTTCGTAGTGAAGAAGAATAGGATATGAAATATACGTACTACAACTACCACTAACACTAATCGATCCAGGGTACTATAATATGAATTCGCAGGGCACTATCAATACCCATTTACTTTACAGTGCGCGTCAAGTCTGTTTTTAAATGTAGTTATTGTGCTGGCTTCGACAACATTTGCTGGTAACTTGTTCCATCGATCAACAACTCTAACATTGAAATCATGTTTACGGAGATCTGTCGTGCAACGTTGGCCGTTAAGTTTTAAACCGCTATTTCTTGTTGTCACTTGAGGAGAAAGCTCGAATAGGTTGTCTTGATTAATGACATCAAATTGTTTTAGGATCTTAAAGGTTTCTATCAAGTCCCCACGGATTCTACGATCCTTTAAGGAAAACATATTAAGTTTCCGCAGTCTCTCTTCATAAGATGAATTTCGTAGAAATGGATTTTGTTTGGTTGCTCTTCTTTCCACTGATTCCAATTTGGCTTGATCTTTTACGAAACAGGGCGACCAGAATTGAACGGCATATTCTAAGTGCGGCCTAACCAACGACGTGTATAATTGTGTCATTACTTTCGGAGTTTTATGTTCAAAGCTGGGTTTAATAAAGCCCAACATCATATTCGCCTTTTTACTGGCAGCTAGGCAATGCGGACGGATTTTAAGATCATTACTGATGATGACACCTAAATCCTTTTACTGCTGTACTTCAGTTAACGATATATTTTGCATTTGATAGTTATATTTGAGGTTATCGTTGCCTATATGCATTACTTTACATTTATCGGAATTGAATTGTAATAGCCATTTATCACTCCAATCTGATAGTTTGTCGAGGTCACGTTGTATGAGTTCGCAGTTTTCTCTAGTATATGCTTTACCGCCTAATTTGGTGTCATTTGCAGATTTCGATATTTTAGATACAAGTCCGCAGTCCAGATAGTTGATCTATATCAGAAAAAGAGTAGGACCCAAGACGGAGCCCTGGGGCACCCCACTAGTAACATCTAACCAATCAGATGCCTAGCCATTTATTACTACCCGTTGTTTACGATTTGAAAGCCAATCACCAATCCATGAACATAATTGCTCTCCTAATATTTGTGCCCTTAGCTTGGTCCAAAGTCGCTTATGGGGAACTGTATCGAAGGCTTTCTGAAAATCAAGTATATTATATCCTAGGGAGTTTTAGCGTCCCAGTTTGAATAAATGACATTAAAAAAATCGAGTAAGTTTGTTAAGCAGCATCTCTTATTTCGAAATCCATGCTGGGAATTTAGTATTGAGTTATGTTCATTGAGAAAAGACACTATTTTATCCGGCAATATATTCTCAAATACTTTAACAATCACAGACGATCAAACAGAATCACAGACGAATCACAAGGACTAATTGGGCGATAATTACTTGCGAGGCTCTTACTCCCTTTCTTGAATATCGGTGTAACATTAGCTAATTTCCACATTCTAGGAACATTTTTGTCGATTAGCGATTTATTGAGAATAATCTTTAATGGAAGCGAAGGTGACTGTGACATTCGCGAAGTAATCGCGGCGAGATTTCGTCCACCCCCACGGATTTTGCTGGGTCAAATTTCTGCAAATTCTTTGATATTTCGTCTACTGTTATCTCTCCTATCTCCGATCTATCACTTTCGAGTCCCGCATACATGTTTACTGGTTCTGGTAATGGAGCTTCGTCTTCTTTAATAAATACCGCATTAAAGTAATCATTGAGTACGAACGCCATACTCTTATTGTCATTTACCAACATGTTATTCTTTTATTTCAGTGGCCCAATACTTGTTTTGACGTTTTTCTTACTTCGAACGTATCGAAATAACCTTTTCGGGTTTGATTTGGATTCCTTAGCAATTTTTTCTTCATACTCGCGCATTTAGTCTTAATTAATCCTTTGCAACGCCGTTTTACGTCATTGTATTCTCTAGAATCGCAGTCCGCATTTGATCGTTTGTAAACGTTATACGCTCGGCGCTTACTGCCAATGATTTGTTGAATCTCATTAGTCATCCAACTGGGTCTGTTTATGTTATTCAAACGTTTTCTTACCATGGGAACATTTTTTTCAAACACCGATTGGAGTTTATTTTATGAATAAGTTACACATGTTTTCGGCGTTATTACCGTTTAGTAGGTCAATCCAATCAACTTCGCTTAGTACCGTGCTGATCTTCGTGAAATCTTTTTTACTATAGTTGGGAAGTAATAACCGATTTTCTGTGATGTCTACATTGCAATTTATGCCTCATCTGATTAACCTGTGATCACTGTTTGCCAAATGTTCACCTATATCCGAGTAATCAAACAGATCAATGTCGGTAGTGAAAACTAAATCTAGGATACTATTATCCATTGTAGGCTCACGGACCACCTGATTTAAATATACTTCGTTTACCATAGGGAAGATAAGGAGGAGTCAAAGAAGAGGAAATATCAGGAAATTCAAAGAAAGGCAGGGAAGGGGAAGAGTAAATAACAAACCTCAACATAGTATTACATCAGATAGAATAAAAGACCAAAAAAATGCACCTAATTCACAATATAAAAGAAAAATCACGAATTCTTTTTATTTATTTAGCTTCAGTTAGATAGTTCGTAAAATTAAACATGAAAAATCTTCGCTATCAACGCTCCTAACATTAACTAATCTACCTTAACCTTCCTTCCCTTGCTAGGCCCGACCCTTGACAACCCAGCCCCACTCTTGTAAGACCCTAGGGCGTGGTGGGCGTGGTGGGCGGGGTGGGCGCGGTGGGTTGGATGGGCGTGGTGGGCAGGGTGGGCGTGGTGGGCGGGGCTGGCGTGCTGGGCGGGGCGGGCGTGGTGGGCGGGGTGGGTGTGGTGGGCGGGGTGGGCTGGATGGGAAGGCGGGTCACTGTAGGCGGGAGGAAGGCAAGTGAGGGGCGGAGGCAGCAAGACAGATTTCGGCGCCAGAAAGACTCTTCTTTTTGGTTGATGTTCCAGACTGGCTATTGATCCTGGCATGGCGCCATCCCGCACTGGCATCGGTACGCCCTTCACCCGTCACCAAGCATGCCCCCGTCACCCGTCACCCGCGCCAACATGCAGATAGGATAACGCGAGATATGGCGAGTGATGCATGGCGGGTGATTTAGGAAGAGGACGGGGAGGGGATGAGAGCTGCTTCGGGAGGAGGGGGGGAAGATAGGGGTTATATTAACTTTTAGGGGTGATGGGGGTGCTGCCATAGGGATAAAACACACACACACACACACACACACCATACACACACACACACACACACACACACACACTCCGGGTACTCCGTAGTGTAGGGGAAGCAAGCTCGGCTCACAACCGAGAAGTCCCGGGTTCGATCCCCGGGCGGAGCGGAGACAGATGGGCTGTTTCTTTTAAAACCCGAGCCCTGTCCACCCAGCAGTGAATGGGTACCAGGTGTTAACCGGGGGTTTGTGACCCGCCTCCCGGGGTGATGGTTTCGGCCAACACTAAGGACTAAGGATGAATGATAAGAATGTTGATATGCAGACGGTGCCATACGAGTGTAGCTCAGGCCCTGTAAAATACAAATAAATGAATACAACTAGATGAATACACACACGTGCCAATTCTATGAAGACGATCAAATATATAAACGTTTTTATGACCGGGTCGAGATAAAGGGCCAGATTGTCAAATGTCCTCTTCGGTGAAGAGGACATTTGCATCGGTATCAATTACTTAAGTCACGTAATTGATACCGTCAAACTGTTTTGAGCCGCGACGGATATCGTCGCATCGCGGTGAAGGTAAAGAAACAAAGACCAAGCACAGACCATGTCTTCAGCATTCCCTTCGCGGGCGCTGATCCCCCTCGTACTTTTTCATCCCTTTATTGAAAAGTAAAGACATTTCAGTGACTTAATGTTACTTTTTTTTTGTTTGTTGACAAATTTAAAACCTTTTGTGCGAAATAAAAAGTTTTGTAATTTCACCGGGGGTGCCCCAAAGCGGGCTGGGCAGAGGGGTGCACTCGGCGTCTGGCAGGCGCGCGGGGGAGACGGGGGGGAGTGGGGCGTGGGGGCACACTGGTTTTCGTATTTCGTTTTAAATTCAGTCAGACTCACTTCCCTTTTTTTTAGACGCTAACTATTTTTTCCCAACCAAGTTTCACTGTTTTTTTTTTTGAAGGAAACATTGTTGCACAGCACAGATGGGGCATAGTACTCCTTCCAGCATCCCAACCTAAACCGTTTCGGGACTACACGAAGGGAAAAGCCCGGGGAAGGATTCAACGTTACCCGGGTCCCCGTGTGGGCTGAGAACTCGTCGTGTGGTCCCGTCAGGGGAAAGGGAAGGTGACATTTAACAATCGGGGCCCCAAAAACCCCCCCTCCTCCCCCATTTTCCTTCCCTTCCCTCCCCGTCTCCCCCCGCCAAAGAGCATTCCCCGCTGGTTCTTCACGCTGGTGCGCGCCGACGGGACCGAGACCTGCCGAGGCGGAACGGTATCTGGCCCCAACCGATACACACACCCAAACCCCCACACACCCACACCCCACCCCACACCCACACACCCACAACACCACACACACACACACAAAACGACCCCCATATTTTATATTTTTTTTTCGTTTTCCCATAACGACGTATACTTTCCATCTTTGTTTTAAATAATAACATAAAATAAGGAGACTGAAATGCCGGGGACCACTTAAATCAGCCCCCTGAAAACCTAAAAAAATCCCATCTATTAACAAGATTATAATGATCTAATTTACTCATAAAAAAAAGGTTAAGAACCCAAAAACTAGGCTTGTTCCCTAAAACAAAAGAAAAAAGGGAAGCTACAAGAGGCCTGAGACATACCGAGGTATTCCTGTTACTTTATATACCACATCTCCTTCATCCCTATCCATGTATTTATTAGCCCCCTTTTAAAAACTTTCTAAAAAACTCGGCACAACTACCTGTCACTGAGTCCATTCCAATCTTTTTACCCACCTTTTTGTAAAACCTTTTTATCCCTATTTTTTTTTTAAATTAAGCTTTTCCCAGCTTAAAATCCGTTACTTACACTTAAAAGTTTAAACCACATTTATTGTCTAATAATGGCTAATACTCCACCCCATCAAAACCCCCCACCAGTAATCCAATCGGGCCTGCCCTCCCAAACACCTGGATGACAAACAAAAACTACTGCGACTTGGGGACCTTGGGACGTGAGGGTATTGGGGACGCTGTTGACACTTAATGAGAAGGGGCTGATGTGACACAATGGGTTTGATTGGCCAGTCCCGAGGGAGTGCTCCGCTTTCGGGCCGGGCAGCTCGTTGGAGGAAGAGGGATGGAGGGACAAGGGGGAGGGATAAAGGGAGGCTAGAGAAAGGGAAAAAATGAAAATTTTGTTTTTCTAATTAGTAAAAGGATGAGGGAAAAAAGGATGAGGGACGAATGAAGGGAGAAAGAGAGAAGAGAGAGAAGAAAGAGAGAGAGAGAGAGAAGGGGGAAGAGGAAGGGGGAGAGGAAGAGAAAAGGGGGAGAGAAGAGAGAGGAAAAGAGAGAGGGAGAGGGAGAGGGAGAGGGAGAGGGGAGGGGGAGGGAGAGGGAGGGGAGAGGGAGGGGGGAGAGGAGAGGGAGAGGGAGAGGGGAGGGAGAGGGGGGGGAGAGGGAGGGGAGAGGGAAGGGAGAGGGAGAGGGAAGGGAGGGGAAGGGAGAGCGAGAGCGAGAGCGAGAGCGAGAGGAGAGAGAGAGAGGAGAAAAGAGAGAGAGAGAGAGAGAGAGGAGAGAGGAGGAGTGAGAGAAGAGGGAGGAGGGAAAAAAAAAAAAAGGGGAAAAGAGAGAGAGAGAGAGAGAGAGAGAGAGAGAGAGAAGAGAGAGGAGAGAGAGGGAGAAAGAGGAGAGAGAGAGCGGAGAGAGAGAGAGGGGGAGAGAGCGAGAGGCGAGGGACAGGGAGAGAGAGAGGGGAGAGAGAGGAGAGAGAGAGAGAGAGAGAGGGGAGAGAGAGGAGGAGAGAGGAGAGAGAGAGAGAGAGAGAAAGAGAGAGAGAGAGAGAGAAGAGAAAAGGGGAGAGAGAGAAGAGAGAGAGAGAGAGGAGAGAGGGGAGAGAGAGAGGAGAGAGGGGGAGAGAGAGAGGAGGGAGAGAGAGGAGGAGAGAAGAGAGAGGGAAAAGGGGAGAGAAAGAGAGAGGAGAGAGAGAGAGAGAGAGAGAGAGAGAGAGAGGGGGGGGGGGGGAGAGAGAGAGGGGGGAAAAGGAGAGAGGAAAAGAGAGAGGAGAGAGAGAGAGGGAGAAGGGGGGGGGAAGGAGGGGAGAGGGAAAAGAGAGAGAAGAGAGAGAGGGGAGGGGAGGGGGAAGGGGGAGAAAAGGGGAAAGGGAGGGGAAAGAGAGGAGGGGGAGGGGGGGGGAGAAAAGGGGGGGAGGGGAGAGAGGGGAGAGAAGGGGAGAGGAGGGAGGGGGGGGGGAGAGGGAAGGGGGGAGAGAGAGGGGGAGAGGGGGGGGGAGAGAGAGAGAGAGGGGAGGAGGAGGGAAAAAAGGGGGGAGAGCGGGGGGGGAGAAAACGAAGGAGAGGAGAGGAGAGAAGAGAGAGAGAGAGGGGAAGAAGAGGAGAGAGAGGGGGAGAGAGAGAGAGGAGAGAGAGAGAAAAATAAAAGATGAAAAAAAAGGGGAAAAAAAAAAAAAAAAAAAAAAAAAAAAAAGGAAAAAGGGGAAAGGGAACGCAAACTGAAGAGAAATGGGAAAAGAAAAAAAAAGGAGGAAAGGGGGAGGGGGGAGGGGAGGAAAAGATGATTTCTTTTTTTTTTCCCCTCGTAAATCAAGGGGAAGAACAAAAATATATTCAGCATAAGTGAAGGAGGGGAAGGGGGAGGGAAGAAAGAAGGGAAGGGAAGGAAAATTTAATGAGTGAACAGGGAAAAAGGAAAGAAGAGGAGAATACAGTCTTTGAATTAAACGAAGGTACAAATAGGAGAAAAATGGAGTAAATTAAGGAAAAAATGTAGGGGAAGGGATTTTAAAACAAAATACATGAAAAAAACAAAAGTGCGAAGGAAGGAAGGAAGGAAGGAAGGGAAGGAAGGAAAGGAAGAAGGAAAAGGAAGGAAGGAAGGAAGGAAAAAAAAGGAAAAAAGAAGGAAAATGAAAAAAGGAAAAAAGGGAAACGAAGGAAGGAAGGAAGGAAAAAAAAGGAATAAGGTGGAAAGAAGGAAAAGGTAAAGAAGGGAGGAAATAAAGAAAAAAAAGGAAAAAAAAGGTAGGAAAGAAGAAAGAAGAAAAGAAGGGAGGAATAAAGGAAGGAGGAGGTAAGGAAGGAAAAAAGGGAAAAGAAGTAAAAAGGAAAGGGAAATAAAGGAAAGGGAAGGAGGAAAGGGAAGGAAAGAAGGAAGGAAGGAAGGAAGGAAGGAAAAGGAAGGAAAAGGGGAAAGATACTCCTTCGTTTTCTAGAAATCCTATAAGAAGAAAAAATTTCCGAGGGAAGATAATACATCCCCAAGGGGGGAAAAGAAGGGGGGGGGGAATTTAGTTTTTCCTTTTTTCTGGAGACGAGCAGGAGAAGAAATGAAAATGAATAAAAAAAGGTTCCGTCGGGTAAGGAAAATCAGTAAATTTTTTCGAATTCAGATCACTAACGAATATTTTCTGTCATATTATTTTTTTCATTTTGATTTCAAACTTTGAGGAATTCCTGAATGACGGTGGGGTGGTGGTAGTGGTGGTAGTGGTGGTGATGGTGGATCGTGCATGCAAGGTTATCGTAAACCATCTCAATCGCAACTTTTCATCTTCGAATAAACATTTTTTTCTAATCAGTTTATGGCTGGAGATTATCTACTTGTTTTTGAGATTATTCCTAACACCCTTTTCGTATTGCTATCTAAATCAATCTTTACTTCCCCCAACGAAGTGGTGGGTAGTTTTTACCCCGATGTCTGTCTGTCGTCTGTCTGTTGTCTGTGTGTACAGGATTCTCGAAAAGGTACGAATAGATTTGACCAAACTCAGTATACCAAGTCTTTTTGGGGTTATAGGAGAATTATTAATTTTAGGATAATCTATTGAAACGTTGCCATGGCAACCAATTGGTGAATATTCGGCAGGAGGTTGCGTCATACTGAGTGGCATATTTAATAAAATTTTATCTTAATAATAATAATATATATAAGAATTATATAATATAATATAATTATATATATATAAATATATATTATATAAAATATAATATATATATATATATATATTATTTTTTTTTATTCGAACTTTTTTTTTTTTTCCTTTCGTTCATGTCTCAAATATTGACGAAAATGGCAAGTTTTTGTATAGTAACCCCACACACCTGTCCTTCCTTACGTACGTCGCCTCCCCCAAAGCAGCCTGTTTCTCGCTAGGGGGCGTCTGCATTTCACAAGGTATATGCACAGAAATTAGAACCTTTAAAATTTTCCTTGTTGGGGCTATCGAAAAAGGGAAGGAATCTGCAGTGTTTAAATGGGCCGGAGGCAGCAAAAATGTTTCTCGGCAAGGGGCCGCCGGTAGCTATCGTGAGAAAAATGGAGACAATTTTAAACAGAATATGGTTTTATCTACCAGCAGAGGAACAAACAGCAGGAAATAACGAAGGGTTGCTCCAATGTGTGTTGTTTTTCTTGTGAAAAAATTTTGCAATTTTTTTTTTTCCCTGTTTTACGGGATTACATTTACGGCGGAAAGTGAGGCTCCCTTGAGTATGCATGCGCGGCTGTTTACTGAACAGGGGGTGGACAGACAGACGGTGGGCGCGCGGCTGTAAGTTCAGGGGAATAGAGTAATGCGCATCCCGGTGTGTTGTCCAGGTCTTGCCCGAGACTACAATGTCTTTGAGTCTGAATTGAAGAGATCATTTACAGGAAACTCTGCTTGAAGGAAGGAGAAAACGGATATATAGAGATAAAGAGAGTAAGGAGAGAGAGAAAAACAGGACTCCTTTTCGTATTACAAGCAACATTATACGGATTAACTGAAAGAATACAGATTTTTCGATTTTGTATACTACTACTACATACTACTCTCTCTCTAAAGGCGGCTCACTGGCGGAAGGGAAGGGAAGGGAAGGGAAGAGAAAGGAAGGGAAGGGTAGGGTAGGGAAGAGAAAGGAAGGGAAGGGAAGGGAAGAAAAGGGAAGGAAAGGGAAAATGGAAAGGAAGGGGAAGGGGAAAGGAAGGGGAAAAGGAGGGAAAAGGGAAAGGAAGGGAAAAGGAAGGAAGGGAGGGGAAAGGGAAAAGGAGGGGAAGTGAAAGAAAGGGAAGTGAGGAAAAGGAAAGGAAGGGTAGGGAAAGTAAGGTAAGGGAAAAGGGAAAGGAAGAAAGGGTAGATAAAGGAAGGGAAGGGATAAAGAGGAGGGGATAGAGAGGTAAGGAAAGGGAAGGGAAGGAATAGAAGGGAGGGAAAAGAGAGTTTTTTACAAAAATTTTAAACCCCATTCCATTATTTGTTTGTTTTAAATTTAAAACTATTTTTGGGGACGTTAATCAGGAAGGGCATTTGCCTATTGGTTAATTTTTAGTTTGGGTTAGTAGGGGGGTTGGGGGGGTTCTCCGTGTTTTTTTTTGTTTTTTTTGAGGGTGGTGGTGTGTGTGGTGTGTGTGTGTGGTGTGTGTGTGTGTGTGTATGAAAAGAGGAGAGAGAGAGGAGAGAGAGGAGAGAGGAAAGAGAGAGAGAAGAGAGAGAGAGAAGAGAGAGAGAGAGAGAGAGAGGGGAGAGAGAAGGAGAGAGAGAGAGAGAGAAGAGAGAGAGGAGGAGAAAAGAGAGAGAGAGAGAGAGAGGAAAAGAGAGAGAGAGACAGAGGAGAGAGAGAGAAGGGGAGAGAGAGAGAGAGAGGAGAGAGAGCAAGAAAAGAGAGAGAAGAGAGGAGAGAGAGAGGAGAGAGAGAGAGGAGAGGAGGCGCCCATGCCCTGTGAAAACCCTCATCCCCCTTCATGTGTGTTAAACTTTCACGATACGTCCCCGAGGCGGAAGAGAGGGGAGGAAAAGGGGGGAGGAGAGGAGGAGGGAGGAAGGAAGAGGAAAAGGAGGAGGTGGAGGAGGAGGTAGGATTTCCCTCGGATTAATAGGAAAAAAAACACCAGGAGACCCATTGGTCCAAGCGAGGTATCTGCTAAACTACATACTTTTCTACTATCAACTACTTGTAGAAAACAGTTGGAAACTATACCATGTCCCTAAAGAGGATAGGAACATGGAAATTTCATAGTGCATAATGATGGGATATGAAAAATAATAACTACAACTACCACTACCACTACAACAAATCAATACGGGGGACTAGATACGAATTCGCCTATCAATACCATTTACTTTACAGTGCGCGTCAAGTCTGTTTTTTAAATGTAGTTATTATGCTGGCTCCGACAACATTTGCTGGTAACTTGTTCCATCGATCAACGACTCTAACATTAAAATAATTTTTACGGAGATCGGTGATGCAACGTTGACCGTTTAGTTTTAAACCATTATTTCTTGTTGCACTTCAGTTGAAAGCTCGAATAGGTTTCTTAAATTAATGACATCAAATCCTATTAGGATCTTAAAGGTTTCTATCAAGTCCACACGGATTCTACGATCCTTTAAGAAAAACATATTAAGTTTCCACGTCTTTCTTCATAAGATGAATTTCGCAGAGAGGGAAATTTGTTTGTTGCTCTTCTTTGCACTGATTCCAACTTGGCTTGATCTCTTACGAAACAGGGCGACCAGAATTGAACGGCATATTCCAAGTGCGGCCTAACCATGGACGTGTATAATTGTGTCATTACTTTCGGATTTTTATGTTCAAAGTTACGTTTAATAAAGCCCAACATCATATTTGCCTTTTTACTGGCAGACTAGGCAATGCAGACTGGTTTTCAGATCATTACTGATGATGACACCTAAATCCTTTCCTGCTGTACTTCAGTTAACGATTTATTTTGCTTTGATAGTTATATTTCGGGTTATCGTTGCCTATATTGCATTACTTTACATATATCGGAATTGAATTTTAATAGCCATTTATCACTTCAATCTGATAGTTTGTCGAGATCACTTTGTATGAGTTCGCAGTTTTCTCTAGTAATGCTTTAAACCGCCTAATTTGGTGTCATCTGCAAATTTCGATATTTAAATACAAGTTCGCAGTCCAGATCGTTGATATATATCAAAAAAAAGAGTAGGACCCAAGACCGAGCCCTGAGCACTCCACTAGTAGCATCAAACCCAAATTTCGGATGCCTCGCCATTTATTACTACCCGTTGTTTACGATTTGAAAGCCAATCGCCAATTCCATGAACATAATTGCTCTCCTAAGCCATGTGCCCTTAGTTTGGTCAACAGTCGCTTTGGGGAAACTGTATCGAAGGCTTTCTGAAAATCAAGGTTATTATATCCGAGGAAATTTCAGCGCCCCCATTTTTGAATAAATTACATTAAAAAAATCGAGTAGGTTTTGTTAAGCAGGATCTCTTATTTCGAAATTCATGCTGGGATGTTAGTATTGAGTTATTTTCATCGAAAAACACACTATTTTATCCCGCATATTTTTCTCAAATAGTTTAACAATCACGGACGCTAGACTAATTGGGCGATAATGACTTGCGAGGCTCTTACTTCCTTTCTTGAATATCGGTGTAACATTAGTTAATTTCCACATACTAGGAACATTTTTGTCCATTAGCGATTTATTGAAAATAATCTTTAATTGTAGCGGAAGTTGACTGTGACATTCGCGAAGTAGTCGTGGCGAGATTTCGTCCACCCCCACGGATTTTGCTGGGTCAAGTTTCAGCAAATACTTTGATATTTCGTCTACTGCTATCTCTCCTATTACCAGTCTATCCCTTTCGAGTCCCGCATACATGTTTACTGGTTCTAGTAATGGAGTTTCGTCTTCTTTAATAAATACCGCATTAAAGTATTCATTGAGTACGAACGCCATACTCTTATCATCATTTACCAAGATGTTATTTTATCTTTCAGTGGTCAAATACTTGTTTTGGCGTTTTTCTTACTGCGAACGTATTGAAAGAACCTTTTCGGGTTTGATTTGGATTCCTTTGCAATTTTTTCTTCATACTCGCGCTTTTTAGACTTAATTAGTCCTTTGCAGCGACGATTTACGTCATTGTATTCTACAGAATCGCAGTCTGCATTTGATAGTTTGTAAACTTTATACGCTCGGCGCTTTCTGCCAATGATTTGTTGGATCTCGTTATTCATCCAACTGGGTCTGTTTGTTATTCAAACGTTTTCTTACCATGGGAACATGTTTTTCCACCACCTATTGGAGTTTTAATTGTGAATACATTACACATGTTTTCGGCGTTATTACCATTTAGTAGGTCAATCCATTCAACTTCGCTTAGTACCCTGCTGATTAGGGTGGAGTGAAAAAGTAAATTTAAAATTTTTTATGAGCTAGAATATTGAAAATGTGCCAAATGTCCATGGTAACAATCCTGCAAAATTATATTAGTTTCTGACAACTCCTTGACCGCCCTTCGCCTAATTGAAATAATTGGCATTTTAACCCTGTTTGTGCTTGTGTAGCCATATGTTACATACAATTTGAAATTGTGCTGACCAACACATAGTTTTTCACATCTTTCCTAAATTGTAACGAAAAGGGACGTAGAAGACAATGGGCTGTATCCCATTTATGGCCCATGTTTACATTAGAAGTGTCACGTTTTTCACAATTAACTGTCTCTTTTTCAGAGAGATGACATTTTACAAGAGACAAAGTTTCGTGCTTTTATATTGGGGGTCCACAAAAACCTACCGACCAATACTCTGCCGACCTACCCCGGGATCTCATGAAGAAATATATTCAATATCGACAAGACTGAAGACGGACAATGGAAAAAAACCCTCTTTTTTTGGGAAACATATCTCACAAACTGTGCTATGAAGTCGAAGAGATCTGGGAAAATGCCTCCCCCTTCCGACAGTAACGCACGCACAATTTGATTGAAAAACTCAGATCGTTCCACAACAAATACACACAATCCTAAAGGTCTACAAAGGGAAAAAGGATCAACCCACCTACCAACGGAGACTATCGGACTTTCGCGACAAAGCTAACATTCTGTTTGATCTCAGCAAATGCAAGTGCTCCGACATGGTGTCCAACTGTAAATGCGCGAAAGAACACAAAATTTCCGGCAAACGAACGAGATTTTCCTTTAAGACCAGGACATCAAGAAAGAGAAAAATGGGGCGGGATAGATCAAAAGGAGACGTCAAAATTGAAGAGGAAAGCTGAAAGAGAGGAAGCCAATCTCAATCGAATGAAGAAGCAAAGACCGATGCGAGCAAAAGTCAAGCCCATTCTGCCCAAAGTGCCGAAGACGAAAACCAGATAGTGACCGAAGACAACACAGATAGTGCCACTGTCGATTATATCATTCCAGAAAACAGTCAAGGCCAAGACTATGCCAACGGATCGCCAATGTCAAAAATACAATCTCTCTACCTTCACTCGCTAAAGCTTCGACCGGACCGGAGTCTCGGATAGGTCGGCTGCTGTATTAGTAAGATCAGTTCTACATGATCTTGGTCTCGTGTCGCCGATCGCCCGATCTAAAGTAATCGATCGAAGCAAGATCCGCCGAGAACGCAGCAAAACTCGTGAGAAACTCCAGCAGAATGAAAGACCACACTGGCATAGAGGGAGTATCTTTGATGGCCGCAAGGATAAACTTTGACACAAGTTCTCGGGTCGACAACAAGTACCACAGAAAAACCCTCACGGAAGAACACATAAGCTCATCGCAGAGCCGGTTCTTCGTACTTCAGCCACACGACTCCGCCATCAGGCTTCCAGCAAAGACATAACCGAGTCTTAGTCGCTAGTCTGAAAGAGCGGGAATGCGAAGACAGAGAACATAAAAGTTGTAAGGTGTGGGCGCAAAATGTTAACACGGGACACAAGTCGGGCGTTTATCCGGCGACTGGAAGAAACCTTCGAGCATCCTCTGCAGTGGCTGGTGTGTCGGGTCCATGCCAATGAGCTGCCCCTGCGCCATCTATTCGAGGCACTCGACGGGGCGACTACAGCCCCGCGGCGGGTTCTCTGGATCCTATCGAAAGGGTCAATGACGTTTAGCGAACAGCCTGTCTCCTCATTTGAACCAGTGCAGCTGACGAACAACGTCCAAAGTGGGCCCGAAGTAGTTGACACAGATCAGCGGTATCTACTGGAAATTGCAAAGCATCAGCAAAGGTGAAAGTAAGCGTCGATCTGGCAATGCGAAACCCTGGTTTGCCTGAATCACTCACATGGCTACAAAAGCCAGTATAAAGCTCCGATTATATGTCGCGACAAGAAACCCTCCAGAAGCTGAAACGCTGGTTACGTTCATCATTCTGTATATGCTCCGATGTGGCGCCAAAAGTCCAGTCCCTATGCAAAGTGAGCTAGGCACGTCACCGATTTCTTGTCAAGTCACATACCTCATCCTAAGTACAAAGAAGTCGTTGACCCCGTCATTCACCGCAACGCGTCTTCGCTCACCCGGAGAATCACTCCTGGCCATGATGACGGGAAACGCCACACATACGAAGTTTGCCTGCCGACGAGGTGAGGCCAGACTCTGCAGACCCCAGTGGCAAAAACGAGGGTTTAATGTTCGCAAAACTGAAATTCGACGCCGTTGGAATACTTCGACATGATCGACTGGGCAGTTTTTGCCCCTATCCGAAGCCTCCCGTAATCAAGGCAAAGAACAATGCGGAGCTGTAGGGAGCCTCATCACGACGGAGGTGACTCCAACTGTCCTCTTCCCAAAATTCCCCTGGCAACAAAACAGGCTGTGGAAAACCGTAAGCTGTGACCGAGGCGCAAAGCTGTGTTGTGGACAGAAATCGCGAGATGCTTCATTGTGCACGCGTCGCTTCTCGACAGCTAAAGCCGACGTTCGAGTCGAAACGTGACTTCTCTCACTTCACCTTTTAAAAACCCGTTGGGACTTTGAAATAAGAGATACTGGGAATAATCAAAGTATTTGATTGCATTAAATGAGTTTTAGATGACTACCCTACTAGAGCTATCTACCTATCTCGTTTTTAATGTCGCTAGTATTGTCAAAATAAAAGTTGTGAAAGGGGGATCAAAGAATTGTTTTAAAAATCCATTAAATTTTACACAGTTTTCTGTGGATGTATTGGCAAAATTTTGACATATCTAGCTAATTGAATTTCCAAAAAAAAAATACATTTTTGGACATTTTCACTCCACCCTACTGCTGATCTTCGTGAAAATCTGCTTTATTATAATTTGGGAACTAGTAACCGATTTTTTTGTGATGTCTACATTGCAATTTATGCCGCATCTGATTAGCCTGTGATCACTGTTTTTTCAAATGTTCACCTATATCGCAGTAATCAATCAATCAATGCCCGGTAGTGAAAACAAAATCTAGGATACTATTATCTTTTGTAGGCTCACAGACCCCTAATTTAAATATACTTCGTTAAACCATATCAGCAATCGAATACCTTCTCTATCAGCGGGAATTATTATTCCAATTTTAATACGGGGTGGGTTTTAAAGATCTCCACAAATAATTGTATCGTTATTATTGTTCACAAAACTTGACTTTATTCGTCATACAGGAGGCAATCTACTTCCTCTTTAAAGATTTGGGAGGACGATATATTGTCCCAAAGTTAGCAATTTACCGTTTAGCTTAATCTTTACGTAGACTGATCATAATGATCTTTGTTTACTTTTTTCGATTTCGATTGCTTGAAAATTTTTTCTGTAATGTAAAAATAAACACCTCCACTGCTTTATGCGTGCGACAATTTAGGAATGTCTTATAGCCTGAATGGCTATTCAGCAAATAAATTTTTAAACCCTTTTGTGTTGAACCAACTCTCAGTGATACTGACGATATCTGGCGTTTCGGCAACAACGTATTTATAATTCGTTACCTTTTAAAATAATGCTTCTGGCATTTGTGTAGAGTAATTGAAGTTCCTTGATATTTTTGGTAACCTTGCGTGAGGGTTTACCGGCAGGGCGTCTACGGTTCACTGTTCCAGGGCGCTTGTTTAAATTTATTTTTGATTAGTATTTGCGGAAACGGACGTGCCCCAGCGTTGCTATGGGGTAAAAGGGTTAAGGTGATGCTGGCTACCCGCCGTCCGCTCGTCGTTTTTTGATCTGTAAGAAGAAACTTTGTCATTTAGCAGACGTTCTAATCGTGCATGGCCGACGGGGCTGAGGTGGAGTCCGTCATCCCCAAACAGGATGGAATCCTCAACCATGATGGGATCCTTGTAGAAATTATCCCAGAAGTTTGCGAAGTCTGCATTCTCCGGTGCACAAAGAGACCTCAGTCGGTTATTTGCGTTGAAAGCCTTATCGTAAAAGCGTCGGCCTACTCCTAGTCTGGGGAGAATTCCTGAAATAATGATATGATTAGTTTTAGTCATGAATTTCCGGATGAACTTCCTGTACTTGTCCAGAATTTCTTCAGATCCGCTACTGTACACGTCGTTGGTTCCTGCATGGGTGATATAGAGTGTTACCGTTAGTGTTCTTTATGACATCATCGCAGGCTGCAGTGATGTCGTCGAGTTTTGCTCCTGGGAAACAGAAGCGCTTCCTTTTGTCACTCGTGGCCCTACCACAAAACTCCACCAGCTGTCCTCGGAGAATTGAGTCCCCGATCAATCTGGTCTCATGTACGTCTTCCTTCATTTCGCCAAGAACCTGAAATTTTTTGTAGGTTTTGATCGTTAGGGGCGCCTTGACTGCTGCTGGTCGTCGTGATCCTAGCCTTACGGGAACAAACGGAGCAACGGAAGGAGAAGACGAGGGCGCGGGGGAGGAGGAGGAGGCTGGTGTAGAGGAGTGAGAAGGGGGAGGAGGAGGAGGAGGAGGAGGAGGAGGAGGAGGAGGAGGAGGAGGAGGAGGAGGAGGAGAGGAGGAGGAGGAGGAGGAGGAGGAGGAGGAGGAGGAGGGGGGGGGAGAGGAGGAGGAGGAGGAGGAAGAGGAGGTGGAGGAGGGGGAGGAGGAGGGGGAGTAGGTGGAGGAGGAGGAGGAGGAGTAGGAGGAGGAGGAGGAGGAGAAGGAGGAGCGCAAAAGGTAGGAGTGTGTGGGGGCTGACGGAGAGCGAGAGGTAGTAAGGGTTGATGACGGTACTAAGGATGAGACCGGGAGAGATGAGGGAGGGGCAGTTCTGCTATAGCATGGTATCGAGGAGGAAGA
>JACEEZ010012908.1:95000-100000 GCA_016584305.1 Chionoecetes opilio
AGAAGGAAAGTAATGTTAATTGACATTGTATACAGGTTAGCGATACACATGAGCAATACAGTAGTGTGTGAGAAACAAACATATATATATATATATATATATATATATATATATATATATATATATATTATATATATATATATATATATATATATATATATATAGACATATATATATATATATAGACATATATATATATATATATATATATATATATATATATATATATATATATATATATATATATATATATATATATAAAATGACATATGGAGCAAAACAGTGTTTACAAATGGCAACTGAACCATACTAAGTTGTATTATCTAGTTGCCCATGATTAAAATATGATTAGTAATGATTATTGATTATTAAATTATATGATTATTAAACTGGTAAAATTTAATATAAAACTGAGCTTTATCGAATGTATGTATTTGATGTAAGTAAAGTTTCACTAGGGGGGTGAGTAACATTGGTAACAATTAGTGTATGATAGTCATATATGTATGTCAATTGTTTGACTGCATTACATGGGTGAATAATAGACGATGATATTGATATGTTAAACTGACCAGTATATTGTATATTAGTGAAGTAGTGTCATTTATGTTGAAAGTTTTCGGCGAAACCGAAGTAATTTTTCCGCCTTTTTTTAAGTTTTTGCCGTTCCATGACTAAACTTGTAATTACTGCATTAATTGTTCTTATTGCAATAGGCCATGTTATTCTTGTCACGTGGGCACCAAAATTAAATTTGTAACTACATTATTTGGGATTTTATGGACATTTTGGTTATTTCGAGAAAGTAAAATATTTCTCGATCGACGAAATCCAGGATGCCCGCCATACGAACGCCATGGGACATTAGTTGACAGTGTTAACATTGATTTTAGTTTTTTAAACATATTTGTGCATTTAAAAAAGTAGGTCTCATTAGATTGTCTAGGTGGTGCACGTGGGGTCCACTGGACTACTAGACTATATGGGTACTAGTAATATAGAAATATAATTTACGTGACATTAGATTGTAACAAACATTTAATATTAGGCAATTAATAACCACGTTAAGAGGTCACAGCAAGGCGTTACGTAACATGTCACGTTATGAACTGGAAGTAAAAGAACACAAATATTACATTGAAATATTTATGCTCCGTTTAAAAATTGCGTAAAGCGAAATTGATGTTCTAGACACCACGAACTTAACTTAAGTCAATCGCGTTAACTTGCGAAAGTACAAGTTACAAAAACCATGAACATTAAACAATAGAAAAACACAAGATTCTGTTCGCCTGTTGTCTATCGTTTCTGGGAAAGAATGGAATATAAAAAAAAGACTATCTATGTGTACTCCCAGCGTCTCCTTGGAAACGAAAATGTACCCAATCCTCTTTTTGCGTCGCTCACTTTACTCACAATTCAATCTTTTCTTCCAAGCATCGTTCAAACGCAAGAACACGATTTCAAAAGAACACCACGTAATTTTCAAGGTTATCTAAGAACATGTAATTTTCAAGGCTATTTAAGAACATTTAATTTTAAACGTTATTTAAAAACATGTAATTATCAAGGTTATCTAAGTACACGTATCTTTCACGGTTATCTAAGTACATTATCATATTTTATCTTTACATAACACGATTTAAAAAAGAACAACACGTACTATTCAAGGCTACCTAAGTACATGATAATATTTTATCTTTACACAGAATCCCTGAAGCTGGAAGCAAAAGAGGCGTCTCACTTTACACGACATTTGATCCATTCCTTTATGATCCTTTTTATTAGGTACCTAAACCCACGATTTCAAAAGCACCATGCACGTCATTTTAAAGATGATTTTATGCAATCCATTTTCACATTTTCTTCATACCTTTGTTCATTTTTAAAACATTCACACAGTTTTGCAATAAAAAAGAAAATAAATATCTATAAAAAAATGAGAAAATGAAAATAAATAAAAGGAAATAGGAAAAAAATTAAGAAAGAAAATAGAATTAAAAATACGTCTTTTTTCCGCTCGTTTCAAACGCGATTCACTGTTGCCGTCACTCCGAGGCTGTTGGAGCCCAGGGCCTCACTCTGCCCGGATTCGATAACTTCCTGGGCCATAAATTCCCGCAGCCTCACTCGTAGCCGCGTCGCTGTCTCTCGCGTCGCCCCGAATATAAATGACACCCAAGAGTAAGTTTAGGACAGCGGAAGGTACAAGAAGCGCTTCGAATCAGGCCGAGTGAAGCAAGACGGTCCTCGGGGAGACAGATAAGCCTTGATTCTTCACACACGCCCCGTTTCCACATTTTTTCTTAATGGATGTTTTCACAATTCCTCGTCTTGTGATCTTATTTCCCTCAATTTACCTCCAAAACAAGGCTATATCGGCGGGTTTCCAGTGTTGTGTTCCCCTGCTTATATTTTACGGTGGTTATTGCTTCCGTGATCCTTGCAATCACAACTGAGATTCCCTAAACAGATCTATCTTTGACCCGGTGCTGTTGAAACCTTTTGGTGGTGTTGAAACATTTTGGTGTTGTTGTAACCTTTTGGTGGTGTTGAAACCTTTTGGTGGTGTTGTAACCTTTTGGTGGTGTTGAAACCTTTTGGTGGTGTTGAAACCTTTTGGTGGTGTTGTAACCTTTTGGTGGTGTTGTAACCTTTTGGTGGTGTTGTAACCTTTTGGTGGTGTTGAAACCTTTTGGTGGTGCTGTAACCTTTTGGTGGTTTTGAAACCTTGTGGTGGTGTTGTAACCTTTTGGTGGTGTTGAAGCCTTTTGGTGGTGTTGAAACCTTTTGATGGTGTTGAAACCTTCATCTTCGACAGCCGTATTAGTATTATTATACATTGCCATTATTATTATCTTTATCATTACGTGTCCATTGAATATAATTAAGTGGAACGTCAATGGTGTTAGTGGTGACAAGGAGGAGGAGGAGGAGGAGGAGGAGAAAAGAAGAAAGAAAAATAGAAGTAAAGGAAGAAAAAAAGAAAAGAAAAAATGAACACGAACAAGAACAAGAAGATGAAGATGAACAAGAAAAAAAAAGCCAAAAAAACAAACCAAACAGTCAAAACTCCAAACACTACGTAAACAAGCGGGCTTTTTATGGTTGGTCATGAGGCTCCGAGAAAAGAGACGCCAATGTTTACCTTTCTGAATCCCTTGAAAGGGAGGTAGATGCACTGCAGACTTTTATATGATAGAGAACCGGGGATTAGACACTGGGGTCGGGGTAAAGGAAACTTGCGACACTAGGAGGAGTTTCAGAGGGCAGGGAACTAAAGTGTTTCGTAAGAAGAGAGAGGGTATGGGTTTAGTTAAAGATAAAGGGAAAATTGACAAAAAGAAGAGGAGTTGCTTGAAGGTTTACTATACAAACTGTAGGAGTATTTTAAACAAGATAGATTTCCCGAGAGGAATAAGTAGTGTAGAGGATTTTGATATAATAGCATTAACAGAAACATGGTTAAATATGTCAGGAAATGTATTTGACCCGGAGGTCGAGATATCTGGGTATAAGCTATTTCACAAGAACAGAGTAGGCAGGCGAGATGGAGGAGTTGCGCTTGATGCAAGAGATACATTGCAGTGTTGTGTTAATAATATTATAAAAACAGATGATAGCATAGAGTCTATATGCGTAGAGGTTACTGAGAGAACTGAGAAAATGGTTTTGGGTGTAGTGTATAGGCCTCCAAACTGATGTAAGGAGGATTTAGCTCCTATATGGGAAGAAATAAACAAGGCTTGCAGATATAATCGACTACATGGGAAATTTTAATCCTAGGAATATAGACTGGGATTTAATTATAGGAGACAACGACGCAGAGGAATTGTTAAATATAATCCAGGATAACTTCCTAGGCCAAACAATCAAGGAGCCTACTAAAGGAGATAATATTCTAGATTTATTACTGACAAACAGAGAAACTTTTGTTACAGATGTGGAGGTCGGTGGAAAGTTAGATAATAGCGACCATTATGAAATCTGATTTAGCTTAAAATGGGAAGTTGTAAAATTAAGTGTCAATAAGCAAAAAATACCTAATTTCAGAAAGGCCAATAATGCAGGATTAAGAAGACACCTGGAGTTGATTAATAAGAGGTGTGGGATGGAGGGGAAGAAATTTTCCAACGGTAAGGTGGTCAAGGACAGGGCGGTGACAGCTGGAAAGGCCAATTATGAAGGATTAGGAAGACACCTGGTGGAAATTAGCGAGAGTAGGATAAAGGAATGTTTCAAGGCCAGCGCGGTTAAAGCTGAAAGTTAGGTCGGAACGGGGGGGGATTATATCATATTTCTAAGGAATTTAATTGACGGACAGAAAAAAATAAATCTTAAATGGAAATAAGGTCAAGAAAGAGTGACCCAAAATGTATGACCACTAGTTTAAAACACAACATTGGAGTAAAAAGAAACCTTTATTTAAGATTCAAGGCAGGACAGGTAAGCAAAGAACAGTATAACGTGATGGTGAAGACAGTGAAGAAATTAACTCGAGTAACTAAGAACAATTATGAGATTAAAGTAGCAGGACAGGCGAAAAGTTACCCTAAGGGGTTCTATCAGGTATATAAAACCAAGACAAGGGAGTTAGTGGGGCCGTTAAGGTCAGGACAGGGTGAGGTCTTAAATACGGACGAAAATATGTGTAAAAGTTTAAATGATTATTTCTTAGGGTGTTTTTACTGAGGAGGATACACAGAAAGTACCTGAAAGTGAACAGATGTTCAAAGGAGGCGACGAGGAGAAACTCAAAGATATTGTGATCACTAGGGATATGGTGGAAGAGGGTATAGATAAAATGAAGGATTTTAAATCACCAGGACCAGATGAAGTGTATCCCAGGGTATTAAAGGAATGCAAGGAGGTTGTTAGTGATTCGTTAGTGCACATTTTTAGGAAATCGGTTGAGATAGGCGATGTGCCATTATTGTGGAGGAAAGGAAATGTTGTTCCCTTATTTAGAAAGGGAGACAGAGGACTAAAGTCAAATTATT
>JACEEZ010012908.1:102500-117500 GCA_016584305.1 Chionoecetes opilio
ACACTAACTAGATAATAAGAGAGAAAGGATAGGAAGTAGAAGGCTCCTCCCCACCCACCCATCCCTCCAGCCGAAGCTGGCCGGAAATGAAGTGATACCATGCAAATAGAAAACTGCTGGAATTTGTGAGGAAAGTTGAAAGCTGTAATCTATGGCTAACTACTACTAGTTGTGGGGGTAGGTTTAGTGTTGATAGATGGGTTTCATTATGTGTGTTTTGTAATGGTGTGAACACAGTGGGAGGTTAAAAGGGTGGTGCGGCAGCCTTGCCTGGCGCTTTTTTGGGAGGCAGCAGTCAATCAGGCCCCAGCTTCCGTTCAATCCACTGCGGATTGTGTACTTTCCAGTAGGACGCCGTACACTTCAATCCTCCTGCAGCAGTGCCCCCTGGTCCCTTTAAAATCCCATGGGTGGACACTAACTGTCAGGACCCTAACTGAACCACAGCCCGTCACGGGTCGAAGTAGTAGTGGTAACCGTTAACTGGGGGCTATCTGTGTGTGTTATGAGGTCTAATGTAGTGTGATGTGGGCTCAATGTGGAGGTTCGGGGGGTGGTGCGGCCCTTGCCTGGCGCTTTCTTGGGAGGCGCAGTCATCGGGCCCCAGCTCCGTTTCAATCCATTGCGGTAGTGCACCTTCCAAGTGGGGACGCCGTGCACTTCAATGCCCCCTGCAGCAATGACCCCTGGTATATAAATCCTGATGGTGGTCACAAACTGACAGGGCCCTTACTGAACCCACAGCCCGTCACGGGTCAAAAGTTGTAGTAGTGACCGTTTAACGGGGCTGTCTGAGACGTGTGGGAGGGGTTGTTAGACGCGACTCGCAATAATTTTTACGCAAAGAGAGTAAGTTTCAGAGGCCCGCGAGATAATTTATTATTCCGAGATAACGTGACAAACCGGGGTTTTGGGTATGAAATATTTATCGAGGCGATTTTTTAAATGATTCTATTGTATTTGAGTTTTCTCGTCTGACGGCAGCCCATTCCATACGTTTACAACACGGTTTGTAAAGAAGTACTTTGCTTCGTTCGTTACAAACCGTTTCCTGCTTATTTTAAATCCGTTGTTTCTAGTTGAGCTTGACCGGTCAAAGCGTGAACAGTTTTTTCGGGGACTACGTTCGTAATCCATTGAAAATTTTAAAGACTTCGATGAGGTCCCTCTTATCCTTCGTTTTGTTTAGTGGAATAAGTTAAGTTCTTTGAGCCGATTTTCTTACGATTTTTTTTCGCAATCTAGGTATCATTTTGGTTACTCTGCGCTGAAATTTTTTCTAGTTTATCTATGTCCTTTTTTTTTAAATAAGGTGACCAGAACTGCCCCACAGTATTCTAGATGGGGGCGAACAACGAGTTAAAAAGAGTGAGTATAAATTTTTCAGATTTGAAATGGAGGGGGAGGAGGAGGGAGGAGGAGGAGGAGGAGGAGGAGGGGGAGGAGGAGGAGGAGGAGGAGGAGGAGAGGAGGAGGAGGAGGAGTGAGGAGGGAGGAGGAGGAGGAGGAGGGGGAGAAGAACACAAAGGTGAACAAGACAAAGACGTCATATAGAAAAGCCATGATAAGATAATAATAATTTAATAACAATAATAATAATAATAATATAATAATAATAATAATATATAAATTAAAATATAATAACAACAATATCAATAAGTAATATGAACAAAGACTCCTTCTGATGACATGACTGATACGAATGAGATGAGATGATGAGATGAGGTGACATGGAGTGAAGTGAGTGACAATGAAATAAGATTATGAGGAGAGGCAGCTAAAAAGCACGAGAAAAGATGCACTGAAATAAGATTACATGAGTGAGAAGGTGAGATGAGGGGACAGTGAGGTGAACAAGGAATGAGAGAAGTGTATGTTGAGGTGAGTGATGTGACATGACGATTGAGATAAGCCACATATTTATGAGTTAAAAGCCCATAATATTATCACCACCGCTCACACCGTCTTTCGAAAACTCTAATATCCCGAGAGCGAGATGAAATGCTCCCAAAAGCCTCTGTGGATAATTTTTTTGATCATATTATCATCTTTTTGGAACTCTCTCTCTCTCTCTCTCTCTCTCTCTTCTCTCCTCTCTCCTTTTCTCTCTCTCTCTCTCTCTCTCTCTCCTCTCTCTCTCTCCTCTCTCTCTCTCTCTCCCCTCTCTCTCTCTCTCTCCTCTCCCCTCTCTCTCTCTCTCTCTTCTCTCTCTCTTTTTTCTCTCTACTCTCTCTCTCTCTCTCTCTCTCTCTCTCTCTCTTTTCTCTCTCTCTCTCTGTCTCTCTGTGTCCGGGAGGCCGCATCTTTCCATCCAAGTTTGAACGATTGAAGTTTATAAGTATTTTTCTTGTTTTTTTATTCAGTATTTTATGAAATTTTGAGTTTGTTCACAGTTTTTTTATATAGATTATGTTCAAGTGCGTAGTCTTATAAGTTTATTCCTTCCTCTTTTGGGGGATGGAGGTGTTTCTTACGGATGTTGACGTAAGGTTATCGTAAAGAAAAAAACATGGAGAATATCACATAAATAAAATATCTTCTTCTAAAAGTAGTCTAATAAATACAGGGAAATAGATAAACAAATGAACAATCACTCATATTAATCCAAATATCTCACAAGTAATTGCACATATTGTCAGAAAAAAAACATTTAGTGGATATTTTCCGCCACATTCTGTCATAACGTTTGTGTACTTATTGTTATCACGTCAAACACCTCAAAAAACGCTTGTCTTGAGTCGACAGTTTCTCATGTCTTTTTTTGTCTATCTTCTTGTCTTTCTTGTCTTCTCATGTTTTCGAGGGTAAAAGGCCAGGCAGGGAGGTGAGGGGAAGAGCGTCAAAATAAGACTCCTTTTCTGTTCCATCAAAGTCCTTGCTTACCATTACATTACATAAGGTCAGGAGACGCAAATTCGAGAGACGCAAATGCCACGCAGCTCTTTTGTCTATTTCTCAAAGCAGCTTTTGTTTTTCTATCTCTCTCTTACGGGAAGTGCCAGGGAAGAGTGCTTATAGGCTTAAAAGCGGATACTTTTCTTGACCTAATACTCCCGAATGACAATTTTTGTTTTTATACTTTTTCATCTTTTTCTTCACGTGTCGTTTCTTCAAATGCCCCTGCCTTGTGACGGCTCTGGGGCTCAGGCTGTTTTATGAACCTCCTTCCAACCCCTAAAACTCTCTTTAGGCCAACTGTGCCTCGTTTAATTATGGGGCAACCGTAACACACCGGGGGGCATATGAAACGTCTGGAATAAATCGTTCAATCCCCGCACCGCCCCCCGGGCTATCATTACGCAACGCTCAAACCCTTTTTTAAACCACCTCATAAACCTCTTCAATAATTTTAATCTCGCGAGGTATCTTGTTAAAAAAAGCGTGCAAAGAGGCTTTTTTGACTTTTTTCCCCAATACTGAAAATCTAAGGACAGATTTTCCCCCGTGAAACAAAAAACTGGTCTTCAGGGAAAGCCTAAAACACTGCCCTAAGCACTCCCTGAAACACTGCCCTTTAACACTGCGCTGAAGCACCCCCTGAAGCAATGCCCCGAAGCACGCCTTGAAGCCTGCGCTGAAACACCGACCTGAAAACCTGCCTGAACCCGCCCTGAACCTGCCTTAAAGCCTGCTTCAAACCGCCCTAAGCACCGCCCGAAACATCCTTGAAGCACTGCCTGAAGCACCCCCGAAACACCGACCAGAAGCACCGCCCCGAATACCGCCTGAAAACCCCTGCCTAAACAATGCCCTGAAACACCGCCCCGAAGCCTGCCCCGAAGCACTGCCCTGAGCCCGCCCTGAAGCACCGCCCTGGCACTGCTCTGAAATACCGCCCTGAGCACCACCTGAACACCGCCCTGAACACTGCCCCGAACACTGCCCCGAAGCACCGTCCTGAACACTGCCTGAACACTCCCGAAGCACCGCCCTAAGCACCGCCCTGAAACACGCCCTGAAGCACTGCTCTAAAAAACCCCCCTGAACCCGCCCTGAACCTGCTCTAAAATTCCGCCCTGAACACCGCCCCGAACACCCCCTGAAGCACTACCCTAAGCACTGCCCTAAACCAACCGTGAAATTTCTGCCCTGAAACACTCCCCGAAGCACCGCCCCAACACTCCCTGAAAGCCTGCCCTGAAAAACCCGCCCTGAAACACCACCCTGAAGCACTCCCAAGGCACCACCCGAAGCACCGCTCTGAAATACTACCCTGAAGCGCTGCCTTAAGCCACCCTGAAGCAAAGCCCTGAACAGCGCCCGAAAACCCGCCATGAGCCCCCGAAAGGACTCCCTGAACCCGCCTGAAGCTTTCCCCCCTGAAAACTGCCCTAAGCACCGCCCTGAAACACCGCCCCGAACACCACCCAAGCCTGCCCTAAAGCACTGCCCTGAAGCCCGCCCTAGCAAGCCCCCGAACCCGCCCTAAACACTGCTCGAAGCACCACCCTGAAGCACTGCTCTGAACAGGGCTTAGGCCCATCCTGAACACTGCCCTGAAACACTGCCTTGAAGCACCCCCTGAAGTACGCCCTAGCACTCCCTAACAGCCCTCAAGCCCTCCTGAAGTACTGCCCCGAAGCACTGCCCCGAAGCACACCCTGAAAACACTGCCCGAACATGGCCCCGAAACACTGCCCTGAAGCCCGCCCTGAAGCACCGCCCTGAAGCCCGCCCTGAAGCCCGCCCTGAAGCCCACCCGAAGTACCACCTGAAACACTGCCCCGAAGCACCCCCCCTTGGGGCACCTCCTGAAAACACTGCCTGAAGCCCGCCCTGAAAAACTGCCCGAAGCACCGTCCTGAAACCTGCCTAAGCACTGCCCTGAAACACTGCCCTAACACTGCCCTGAACACACCCCGAAGCCTGCCCTGGCTGGCCCGACCTGCCCTGAAGCACCGCCCTGAACACCGCCCTGAAGCCCCCCTGGCACTACCCTGAATACCGCCCGAACAATCCCCGAAGCACCCGCCTTGGGGCACCATCCTGAAGCATCCCTAAGCACCCCCTGAAACACTGCCCTGAACCCGTCCCCGAGCACTGCCCTGAAACCTGCCCCGAACACTGCCCCGAAAACCCACCCTGAAACCCTCCTGAAGCCAGCCTTTTAAACACCGCCCTGAAAAACCGCCCCGAAAAAATCCCTGAAGCACTGCCCTGAAGCAACGCCCTGAAGACTGCCCCGAAACACTGCCTGAAGCACTGCCCTAAGCCCCCCCCTGAAAAAAATTCCTGGCACTGCCCTAAAACACTGCCCGAAACCCGCCCTGAAAACATGCCCTAGCACCTACCCGAAGCACCCCCCTGAACACTGCCCGAGCCCGCCCCACCTGCCCTAAGCACTGCCCTGAAGCACCTACCTAAGCACCCGCCCCGAACACTGCCTGAAGCCCGCCCTGATGCCTGCCCTGAAGCCCGCCCTTAAAACACCGCCTAAGCCTCCTCGGCCCGTCCCCCCGCTGCCACCCCTGATTTTTTCTTCTAATGGGTTTGATGCAAATTTAAAGGGCAAAACAAGGGGGCTCAAAAAGCTGAAGGTACAGCAAAATCCGCCCGGCTTTGATTTAGCTACACTTCATTTTTTCTAAACTTTACAGGGGCACATTTCTGAGTTACTGATTGCTGCTTTGTTTTGGTGTGTGTGTGTGTGTGTGTGTGTGTGGTTGTGTGTGTGTGTGTGTGTGTGTGTGGTGTGTGTGTGGTGTTGTGTGTTGGGTTTTTGTGTGTGTGTGTGTGTGGTGTGGTGGTGTGTGTGTGTGTGTGTGGTGTGTTGGTTTTGTGTTTTGTGTGTGTGTGTGTGTTTGTGTGTGTGTGTGTTGTGTGTGTGTGTGGTTTTTGTGTGTGTGGGTGTGTGTGTGTGTGTTGGGTGTGGGGTGTGGGTTTTGTGTGTTGTGTGTTGGTGTGTGTGTGGTGTGTGTGTGTGTGGTGTGTGTGTGTTGTGGGTGTGGGTTTTTTGGTGGTGTGGGTGTGTTGTGTGTGTGTGTGTGTGTGTGTGTGTGTGTGTGTGTGTGTGTGTGTGTGTGTTGAAAATATCATCATATGTATAAAATATATTAACTTATTGGCTATTTCTTTCATATTCAATGATTTATCTTCCCTTTCTTGAACCTTTTCCACGGTGTTTTGATTTGAAATCAAATCAAGTGTTTTCGGTGTGAAATTACTTTTATAGCAGTCTCTCTCTCTCTCTCTCTCTCTCTCTCTCTCTCTCATCTCTCTTCTCTCTCATCTCTCCTCTCTCTCTCTCTCTCTCTCTCTCTCTCTCTCTCTCTCTCTCTCTCTCTCTCTCTCTCTCTCTCTCTCTCCCGCACATTTTTCACGGATTGATAAAATTTCAAATTTTTCAAAACCACGTTCATATATTTCATATCCATACAAAAAAATATTAAGTCTTCTCTCTTTTTTTCCCGCACGCTTCGTTTGCATACACCATTAATATTTTTATGTCTGTTTATCCATCTGTCTATCACTCTCCCGGCCTGTGTGTCTGTCTGTTTGCTTGCCTGCCTGCACCTATTCTATTTATACACCTGTTTGTCTGTCTGTCTGTCTGTCTGTCACAACATTTACCCGACTGTCTGTATTTTTCATTGCCTGATTCTTTCTGTCTAAACTTGTCTGATTCTGTCTGTCTGTCTATCTATGCATATCGTTATCTATCTGTATTATTTGTCTATCTATTCCTACGATTGTCTGATTCTGTCTGTCACCCAATCCAACTAACTATATGTATGTCTGTCTGTCTGTCATTCCAGCCAACTGTCTGTCTATGTGTCTAATCATTCCAATCAGTATGTATCTATCTGTCACCACATTCAACTATCTGTCAGTCTATCAATCCCTAGCGTCATCTGTCTATCTCTATATCTCTCCATTGAACTTTCTATCTCCCTGTCTTTTCATCCTAACCATTGCCTGTCTGTCTGCTTGTCTGTCTGTCATGAAGATGCACCCGGAGACCGGACATGACAGTGACAGAAATTGAGAAGAAAACTATCACGTGTTGGTCTTTCAAGATTCCGTCGTTATGCGTGAAAGGTAAAACTGATTACTCTCTCTCTCTCTCTCTCTCTCTCTCTCTCTCTCCCCCAAAGTCTCTCCCCTCTCTCTCCCCTCTCTCTCTTCCTCTCTCTCTCCGTCTCTCTCTCTCTCTCTCTCTCTCTCTCTCTCTTCTCCCCGTTCTCTCTCCTCTCTCTCGTCTCTCCTCTCTCCTCTCTCTCTCTCTCTCCCTCCCTCTCTCTCTCTCTCTCTCTCTCTCTCTCCCCTCTCTCTCTCTCTCTCTCTCCCCTCTCTCCTCTTCTCCCCTCTCTCCTCTCTCTCTCTCTCCTCCCCTCTCCCCTCTCTCTCTCCTCTTCTCTCCTCTCTCTCTCTCTCCTCTCTCTCTCTCTCTCTCTCTCTCTCTCTCCCTCTCTCTCCCCTCTCTCCTTCTCTCTCTCTCCTCCTCTCTCCCCTCATCTCTCTCTCTCTCTACCACTCGCTCACTCGCTATATTTAACATCTTCTCTAACTTACTCAAATCCAATTCTTTTCACAACTTATTTGCTCTCAATGTCCACTTGCCTAATATAAAAAAAAGGGAAAAATAGCAGAAAACATATTGGGTTAACTTCCAAACTATCAAATACTTTCCTCCTCATCTTCCTCTTCTTCCTCCTCCTTCTATTCATTCATCTTCGTTTCTTATCTCACCTTCCTTCCCTATCTTTATTGTACCTTATACTTCTAACCATCTCCTTTCCTCTTCCCTTTCCCTTTCCCTTTCCCTTTCCCTTTCCCCCTTCCCCTTTCCCTTTCCTTCCTCCTCCCATTTTCTATTCCTTCGCTCTACCTCCTTCTCTATATCTCTTCTCTCCAATTAGTTTCCTTTTCATCACTCATTCTCTTCCTTTTCTCCTCTATTTCCTCCCTTTCTCTCTTCTGCTAACCAATTCCTTCCTGCATCCTTATTACTCCTTATCTGTACCTCCTTTCCTTCTCACCATCCCTCCTTCTTTATTTCCCTTACCTATCCCTTTCCTTCCTTCCTTCCTTCCTTCCTTCCTTCCTTCCTCCTCGGTTCAGCGTGACTCCCTAAGCGCGTCACGAAAGACAGGTCAGACAAATGCCTTGCATTTAGGGGACGTTAACCCGACCCAAACCTCGCTGGGAAGCGTCTTAATGGTATTCCATAGTCAATAATGATCCTCTAATGTCTGTCAGCCTCCGTGGGACTCTGCTGAACATATTATTACTGGCGATCTTACCTTGGCGTGCATGGGTCTGTTTGCTTGCTCTTCTCTCTCTCTCTCTCTCTCTCTCTCTCTCTTCTCTTCTCTCGTCTCTCTCTCTCTCTCTCTCTCTCTCTCTCTCTCTCTCTCTCTCCTCTCTCTCTCTCTCTCTCTCCCCTCTCTCTCTCTCCTCTCTCTCTCTCTCTCTCTCTCTCTCTCTCTCTCTCTCCTCTCTCTTCTCTCTCTCTCTCTCCTCCTCCTCTCTCTCTCTCTCTCTCTCCTCTCTCTCTCTCTCTCTCTCTCTCTCTCTCTCGCTCGCTCTCTCTCTCTCTCTCTCCCCCCATCCTCAAGGTGTCGGGTATGAAAGGTACATGAGCTGCCTGAGACGGATCGTGCCTCTTGACCACCTGGCGCCTCGCTGCACCACCTGTGAGGCCCGCCAGGTGAGGATGAGGCGGCAGGCGACGCTCTCAGGTAACACAGGACCCTCTCGCCTGCCTCACACTCCCGCAGCCTGCCTCACACTCCCGCAGCCTGCCTCACACTCCCGCAGCCTGCCTCTTACTCCCGCAGCCTTCCTCACACTCCCGCAGCCTGCCTCACACTCCTGCCTCACACTCCCGCAGCCTGCCACACACTCCCGCAGCCTGCCACACGCTCCCGCAGCCTGCCTCACACTCCCGCAGCCTGCCTCACACTCCTGCAGCCTGCCTCACACTCCCGCAGCTTGCCTCACACTCCCGCAGCCTGCCTCACACTCTCGCAGCCTGCCTCACACTGCCGCAGCCTGCCTCACACTCCCTCAGCCTGCCTCGCCGGAGAAAGGTGCGACATTCCCTTTTTTTTTTTGCGGCTCGACTCTGCTCTAAAGGCACCTGACGCCCATTCTGCCAGGTAAGCTTTGACACACCTCACCCTTGCCCTTGCCCTTCACCATTGCCCTTGTGTCCCTATCACCGCCAAGGGCCAGATCAAAGTGTGTGTTTTACTCAGCCGGTGTTGTATTTAATTAATGGAATCGTACAGGTGAGGGTGAAACTTTAAATGCATCTAAATAGTGAGTTAAGTGACTAACGAGATTCGGTAATTCATCACACTTCTGCTGACGATTGGGAGTAAATATACCAATATTATATGATCAATATTAGGGGTATATTATAAATATCCTATTATCATATATGCTCTTAATAGGGATTATCAAATAGGTTATTATTATTTTTTTTTTTAAATCACGTTTTCCTTGAATAACTAAAATAAACTATGATAGTTACGTTAAACATGTATAAATAATAAACAGAGTAGATCAACGCCTTACATTTGAAATATAGTAAAATGAAACCGGGTTTTAATTTACTGAGAAAATTATATTTAAATGTATTATAATGAAATTATATTGCTTTTTTGCGAGATTTTTTTCTTTCTTTTCAATGCGCTTCAGGAGAGCCATTGATCTTCAGTAGCACATGATGATCGAGGCTGGGCTGATACCGCAGTGGCTTGACGACCTGGTGGGCAAAAAGGCCATGAAGGCACGTGACAAGTTTGGCAAGACGAGCGCCAGCGACAAGGACTGGGCCAAGAATACATTACTTTGCATTGCCATCATTTGCATAATTTGCATTGCCTGCACATTGCACTTGTTTAGCTGTTATTCCTTTATCATTGAACTTTGTGATATACCGCCCGCCCGCCCGCCCGCCCGCCCGCCCGCCCGCCCGCCCGCCCACAGACGAAGGGGGAGAGGGTAGTGCTGAGCCTTCTGCACCTTCAGAGCGTCTTCCTCCTGCTGATCCTCGGCTTCTGCATCGCCTTGACGGGACTACTCACAAAGGTGGTCGCTCACGCCTTCGTCAGCAGGGCGGAAGGCAAGGCACACCAAGCCATTGAAGGCGTAAACCAATGACGAATGAAAGGCGACAGACGGGCACACGAGGCGATGAAAATAAGGATATAATGTGCATTGAAAGACAGAGACAGGGAGACAGACAGACTGACAGAAGACAGACAGACAGACAGACAGATACACACAAAACACACACATACACATATGAACATGGATGGATAGATTAAAACTGTTTTCTAGCCTCTTCTTTCCCTACATAATGACCTACTTTATGTTTATGACTTTGTTTATTAGAGTTCCCAGAATATGATAGGTACATAATACAACCTAAAGCGTACCTTATGCTGACCTTAGCTATATTATATTAGAAGATCCACTTCTCGTCAGGGGTATACCTGGGTAGATTGTAGATTTATTAATGTACTGGTTCAGTACCCAGGAATTTACTGTTAAGTGGGGTAATTCCTTCTCGCTGTTCTTTAGTACTGCCAATAGTATTCGTCAGGGGCGAATTTTATCTCCCTACCTGTACAAAATGTACACGGATGATCTCGGTGCCAACCTTCGTGACGTGATACAGGTATTGGCTGCCACATACATGATGGGTGCATCAACTCACTGAGCTATGCTGCTGATGATATGGTACTGCTCGCAGCCACTGCGGATGCGTTGCAGGACCTTATCAATGTGTGTCAGGTGTATGCTGCCAAGCATGACATTGTCTACAACACCACTAAGACAGAGTGCATGGTAGTATCACCGGCACGCACTCCGGTGAATTACTTCAAAACAGCATGGCTCAGTGGGTCTGCGCTCATTTTTGTGGATAGATTCGCATACTTATGCCATGTTATATCCCACGACATGACTGATGATGATGATATCATCAAGCAGACCGCCAAGCTTCTTGTCGTGGGAAATTCTCTACAGAGGAAATTTTCCTACTGTAGCAGAGAGGTGAAGATGGAGTTATTCAGGAGTCACTGCTACTCTATATGCTGCAACTCGCTGTGGTCGCGGTTCAAGGTGGCCACTCTGAACCGCCTTAAGGTCTGTCACAATGACATCCTTAGGAGGCTTCTGGACCGGTATTACCAAAGCGATCATAGTTAAGAACGTATATCATAGCTGAACAAAATGGTCCATTTTAGTCCACAACTGGCTGGCGAATATCATAAATTGGGGGGATACTATCACAAACCGTGCGGGAGGCTAAGAGTGAGTTCACCGAGTTCTAGCGCGACTATGATATACGACCCCACGACTATGATAAACATTCCTTCTGTCAACAGGGCCGAGACACAATAACAGCCTCAGTGAAGGAATATTTGCCCACATAGGGATGTGTTGAGTGAGCTGAGTGATGCACAGCTGATTAGGAAATACCAAGTAGACCGTGTGAGGGCATATTGTTCCTCACCAACTTTGTACAAACAGTTTTAGATCGAAAACATCGCCATCTGGCATCTCTGTCCCGTGTTTACACAGATACTGCTCAACGGTTAATCTATATGCCTTATTTTTGGGAATGAATTACTACATTACTCTCTGTGTCACTGCCCTAAACATGTTATAAACATAGGGGAAGAAATATAAATCCATAAAACGTTGTCAAAGGATGAATTTACTGATTATATAACCATTTTAAAGAAACAATGACGCTATATTTAGCAGACGCCTATGATAGATGGTTGTGCTAGATTATAAACTTATGATATATGTTGTATGATAAAAATGTATGATATTCAAGAGCTATGATACATTTCTGTCATAGCTATGATATACGTTTTGGTAATACCGATCCTGGGGGTGCCCAGGTGGTGCAGCTCGTCCCTGGCTTTCGCTAGGAACGGGGTGAACAATCTGGATGTGACCCGTCGATACTCCGTGATCAGCTTAAGGAGCAGGGTGGAGCTCTCTGCGAACTCCATCATCACCTCCGTCAGGCAGAGCTCAGCCAATGTATGTGATGGACCTATACAACAGCGGTGGCTGGGTCTGCTGTTTGTGCAGAATGTGGGGTAGCACAGGTGTCCATGTATGCATACCCTATGTATTATATGCACTTTGATACTGTATCCCCTAGTGTGCCTATATACTGTATTTTTTGTTTTGCTCTAGTACCTAAGTTAACTCCTTATCTTGTTATTGGTGCTTTTTTTGTCTGCATGCCTCCGGGCGATAATATAATAATACAAATTATTATCATATATCATACAACCGTACTAACATCCACCTAATAAACCATCCACCCATCCATCCACCCACATCAAACACATGATAAATGTTTTCCTGGACTTCGATGTGGAGAGGAAAAATGAAAAAACATCCTTCGATTTTTATGAGTCCTTAAAACTTACTTTTCTTTACCTGATAAAAAAAATCTATGTTAATTTTGTAATGTAGAAGTAAAATTAAAATGAACTTTAATTTGTATGATGTAAAAAAAAGGGTCTAAAGAGGTCAAGCGAGCATGTTTGATATCTAGACTTTTAATTAACACATCAAAAGGCAAAACTACATATTAGATACACGAGTAAACGCTATAGGGTTGCTAATAAAGGTAAAAATCACAAAAAAATATTAAAGAACTACCCACACACACGCACGCACGCACGCACGCACGCACACACCTTTCCTTCCCTCCCCCACACAGACTAGTAGTAAAACTCTGTCTGACTCTCTCTCTCTCTCTCTCTCTCTCTCTCTCTCTCTCTTCGACTTCTTGGTATAATAATTTATCTCAATATAGAAATAGAAAAAGTGGTGGTAAGTTGAAAAAGAGAGAGAGAGAGAGAGAGAGAGAGAGAGAAGGGGAGAAGAGAGAGAGGAGAGAGAGGAGAGAGAGAGAGAGAGAGAGAGAGGAGAGAGAGAGAAAGTAAAGGTGAAAGAGAGGGAGAGTCAGAATGAAATGAAAGTGAAAGAAAAAGACACGAGAAAAAATTGAGTACATAAAAATTCCTGAAAAATATCCAACCACTCAATAGAAAAATACAACGATAAAAAAAAGATACATACGATGAAAATAAAAAGATGAAACGAAACAAAATGAAAAAAATAGAGGAAGAAAATAATGAATAACAAAAATGAATAAATATAAAAGAGGAGTTTAGGTCACAAGAAGGAGAAAATAAATGATAAATGAAAGAAAAGGGAAACGAGGGAAATTAAGTATAAAAAAAGAGAAATAAAAATCTTGGTAAGTCACTGAGCCGCGAAGGTAATATAACTCTCTCTCTCTCTCTCTCTCTCTCTCTCTCTCTCTCTCTCTCTCTCTCTCTCTCTCTCTCTCTCTCTCTCTCTCTCTCTCTCTCTCTCTCTCTCTCTCTCTCTCTCTCTCTAATAAGTTAAACAAAACCAAAATCCTTAGAGAAAAGTAAAATTTTTCTTTTCTTTCTAAACACAGAACAAGAGAATCGAACTGACCAAAAAAAAAGAAAAAAGAAAAAAAAATCAGATATATGAATATGAAAAGAAAAAAAATATAGAAAAATTGGGAACATAAGAAACACCTACAAACTCTATCTCTATCTCTCTCGCTCTCTCTCTCTCTCTCTCTCTCTCTCTCTCTGTCTCTCTCCCTCTCTTTTTTTTTTTTTTTTTTTATTTAAACAACTTACATCATGGTTGACATGGGGCTACAATTGGTAAGGAGGTTGATGTAGGCATTAAGGGGCAGAAGCTAAAGATGTGCCCTGTCCCGGGGACATCTATCCGAAAGCTATGCCTTGTAAGATAATAACTAAGTAGTAAGTAAATACACAGTGTTACAGGCTGAGGGTCATTTTCCGTCACAGGCACTTGTCAGGCGCACTATTGATACGTACAATGTATGTTACTGTGTCTACTAAGTGTCAATGTGTGTCACTATGTGTGTGTCACTGTGTCACTGTGTGTCGCTAATGACACGACACTGTGTCACGCCTTACGGTCACTAAAGCGGATGTAAGCGGCACCATCTGTGGGCCGCCACCTTTACCTGCTATGTGTTCATGGCCACGACATCCACCTCAACCGTGAAGGCGTTCCACAGTGTCGCCGTGGCCCAAGTAAAGGCTCGCTGTCCCATCACGGTGTGGGTCCTCGGGGCCTCGAGGAGGAGATCACCTGACACTACCCTCCTCGTAGCGCGCACAGACCTCCTCCACGGGACCCGAAGTCCTTCGAGGTGGGAATAGTGCTGCACCTGGGTCTTGTGCAACACTGTGAGGGCACCGACTCTCCTCCGGTGAACCAAACTGTCAAGCTGGGAGCGTGTATCATCCCGCCACTGCTCCCGGGAGTCGTTTTTAATTGTTGTGCTGGGGTTGTTGAGCTGCAGCTGACCCCCAATTATCTGTTGGGTTCGGTTTTATAGCTTGTTGCCGTCAGCGTGCGTAAGGCTAATGCCACGCCTCCTTGCNGAGATGGGGGTTTCCGTGCAGCCTGTGGTTGACGCGTCGACTTGTGACTGCGGAATGCGCTGATGAAGCATTAGACGGGTGTGTCCGTCTCTCTCCACTCTCTGTAGCTGCTTGTAGACTCGTAGATTCTTGTAGGTAGTTGCTGCTTGTAGGAGATGGTTGTTGATTGTAGTACTTGTAGATATAGCAGTTGCCGGCTGAATTGCTCGTGGGGCTGTAGCAATTCTTGTGGATTCTATTGATTGTAGATTCTGTTGCGGCTTGTAGGAGTTGATTGTAGTAGTAGAAGTACTTGGTAGTCGCTGGCTGGCTTGTGCTTGTAGTTTTGGCTTGTAGACTGCGTGGGGTAAGTTAACACTGCGTTATAGTGTTATACGTAAGACTGATAAAATCAGTCACCACCGCTATCACCATTTATAAGTCGTTATATTACCAACGCGTATGGCACCATTTATAAGTCTCTGTAACGGTTGAACCACCGAATGCCACCATTTATATATCCTCGGTGGTAAATCCCACCGCTATCACCATTTATAAGTCGGTATAT
>JACEEZ010012908.1:135000-155000 GCA_016584305.1 Chionoecetes opilio
TTATAGTAAGATAAGTAGCATTCTAGTAAAACATAAATTACAATAAAAAGTAAAATCGAAAATCTGCAAAAAAATTAAGTAAGAGAAGTAAAATTGCAGTAAAACCTAGAGTTACAATAAAAGATAATATGTAGAATCTGCTAAAAACTACTCTACTAAAAATAATTTTGGTCTTGCAAAATATAGTTGACTAGTCTAGATTTAAAAACAGAAAGTGTATATGCCTTAGTGACGTTGGCTGGTAGGGAGTTCCATATTTTTGGTCCATTTAATGTAAAAATTATAGCACTGGTGATTGTCTTAACTCAAGGAATAACAAGCTTACTTTGTTGTCTCGTCATGCTACTTGTTGGGAATGAGTGGAGCCAGTCGGGATACATGCCGTTCAGAGAATTTGTACATGGCAATGTTAACGTGGAAGCCTGGGGTTAATCCCTACAGGGGGTTCTGGGTCCCTGGCCACGGTGAGCAGTAAGGCCAATCCCTGACATAGATTGGTTGGGGGGGGGGGGGTTTGCAGCCCTTCCCTGTAAAAACTAAACTAGCCACAAACATAGTAAGAGGTAGGGGCCGGGGGCGGGGTTTAATCTCGCCCCCGACCCGGTTTTGCCGGGGGCCCGACCATGCAAACCCCTCCTATCCCGACCAGGGGAGGGGTCTGCCTATGACGAGTGCGGGGCAAAGCCCTCGGAATCCCCCCACTCTAAATCAATGGTAGGCCCCCTAGCCCACTTTTTTCTTATGGGGGTGGCCAGGGGGTTGCAGAGGCGGCGCCTGCCCGTCGAATCACTCCTGGGATCAACCTGCGAGGGTTCTTCGTGTGGGCTCGTGGAACGTTCTGAGCCTCTCCCGACGATCATCGACTACCTCTCCTATCGGGCGAGCTCAGTAGGCTGAGGGTGGATATAGTGGGACTCTCTGAGACGAGGAGGCCTGGCAGTGGCGAGACTAGCAGTGGGGGTTACACCTACTACTGGTCCGGCTGAGCAAAGGTCACCGTGTACGGGGGGTAGCTATAGGGTCTCCAGCAAACTGCAGCCGTCAGTTGTTGATGTTACTCCGGTTGATGAGCGTATAATGCGGGTGAGGATTGAAACACACTCTGGGTTTCATGTCTCTTGTTGCAGTCTACGCTCCTACCGAGATGCGTAAACTGAAGAGAAGGGGATGTTCTACGCCAAACTCGACTCTGTATTAGACCAGTGTCCTCCTCGGGACACACCATTGTCTTGGGCGACTTCAATGCTACTACTGGCACTGTGAGAGATGGCTACGAGTTGTGTCTTGGTCCCATGGGTCCGGTACCAGAAACACCAACCGTTCTCTGCTTCTGAACTTTGCAAAGGGCCAAAAGTTGAGAATTGCAGGTTCTTGGTATCAGAGACCAGAGCTGCACCGCTGGACTGGTATAGTAATGCCGGAGGGGTAGCTAAGGAGATCGACCACATCCTCGTTAGTACTCGTTGGAGGATCCTCCAGAACTGCAGGTTTACCGGAGTGCTTAGTTCTTTTGGGAAAAGATCACAGACTTGTTGTTGCTGCCCTTAAGCTTTATGTCAATCCAGAAGAATCTCAGGAGTTTAAACCCTACTGTGTTCATCTTGGAAAACTGAAGGACTTGACATGTGCTCATGAGTATGCGGTGGCAGTCTCAAACGGTTTGATTTGCTCCGGTGGGTCTCGGGGATCCTGTAGAACTGTGGGATACCTTCAACGTGAAACTCTACAGGCTGCCAAGGGGGTGTATTGGGGAGCGCCCGAGGTTAAGGCGTGGTTTTTGTCTCGACGGAGACGCTGGAGAAAATCGAGGAGAGTCGCGCTGCCAGCTGGCTGGGAACCGGGACCAGCACAGGGCTCTGTCACGCCGGACTAGAACCCTCCTGAGGAGAGACAAGGAGAGGTATGTCAGGAGTCTCGCTGAGGATGTCGAGGGTCATTTGAACGCTAATGACCTCCGACCCGCCTACCGAGCCCTGAAGAAACTCCGTTCCCCAAATCTCCTTTCTCGGGCGAGTTGCTATTCGAACAGCAGATGGGCGCCTCGTGTCGGACATGGATGGGCAGATGGCTCGTTGGGCTGAGTACTTTGGGCAGTTGTTCACGGTGGACCCTCCAACTGAGCAGCTTCACACCACTGGGTTACAGGCAGTGGATGCCGATCCTCCCATTGACGAAACCGCACTCTCTCTTGACGAAGACAGAGAGGCTGTAGCAAAGTTGAAGGGTGGAAAGGCAGCTGGTGTTTGTAATATCAGTGCGGAGCTCCTCAAAGCTGGGAGTGAGGCCATGATCCGCGGGTTGCATGCTGTCCTGACTGCCGTATGGCAATCAGGTACCATTCCTCCTGACTGGAAAAGGGGGCTGGTCTGTCCCTATCTGGAAAGGGAAAGGGGACCGTCAGGACTGCAACAATTACCGCGGTATTACACTGTTCAGCGTACCAGGCAAAGTGCTTGCCCATCTATTGCTGACACGAATTTGCAGTCATCTGGTGAAGCATCAGAGCCCTCATCAGTCTGGGTTCACGCCTGGTAAGTCAACAACGGACCGTATCCTAGCGCTTCGTGTCCTGGTGGAACGCCGACGTGAGTTTCGACAGGGGATGCTTGCAGCCTATGTTGATCTCAAGAAGGCGTTTGACTCAGTGCATCGTGAGTCACTCTGGGATCTTCTGCGACTTCGAGGGATTACTGCAAGGACTATTGGTTTGATAACTGGTCTGTATTCTGGGACTGAGAGTGCTGTGAAGTGTGGGGCAGGTGTATCCAGCTTCTTTCCTGTGAATACAGGAGTGAGGCAAGGGTGCGTCCTTGCCCCATCACTTTTCAACGCTTGTATGGACTGGGTATTGGACAAGGTTGTAGATCAAAGTGATTGTGGAGCATCCGTTGGCAACACCAAGATCACTGATCTTGTGTTTGCCGATGATGCAGTAATCTTTGCTGAGTCGCTGGAGGTCCGGGTGAGGCTCTCGAGGCGCTGCACGAGGAGGCAAGCCTTTGGGACTTGAGGTTCCTGGCTCAAGACCAAGGTCCAGGTATTTGGAGACTTACAATGAAGCAGTACAGTCTGTTCATGCGGGTGGCGAGGACATTGAGATCTTGAAAAGTTTTACATACCTTGGTAGCGCAGTCCATAATGACGGCGGGTCACGTCAAGAAGCCTTGCGGCGGATTGGCATAGTCCACGGTGTTATGGACTCGCTCAGCGGGAGTATTTGGCGTTGTCGGTACCTGTGCAGGAGGACAAAGATCCGGATCTTCAAGTCGCTTGTGATCCCTGTCCTACTCTATGGTTGTGAGACATGGACACTAAATAGTGACTTGAAGAGACGAATCAATGCCTTTGGTAATAAGTGTCTTCGCAGAATCATGGGGTATCGCTGGTATGATTACGTGTCAAATCAGCGATTGCACCGTGAGACTGAATCGAGGCCTATTACCTGCATAGTCCGTCAGCGCCAACTTCGGCTATATGGGCATGTGGCACGCTACCCTGAAACCGATCCTTCCCATCGGGTTGTATCTGTAAGAGACAATCCGGCGTGGAGGAGGCCAAGGGGGCGCCCACAAGGGCGCCTCGTGGCTGGGGCAAGTTGATGTTTCTTGTCGAGAGCTGCTTTGTATGGGAAAGGAGCCTGCATGGGAACTCGCCCGTGGAGACCCCCGGGAGTGGCGTCGTAGTGTGGGCGAGGCGACGCGCCCCCCGGCGTATGGCTCCAATGATTGATTGATGTTAACATCAAAAAAAAAATTCTTATAAATCTGAGCCATCCTAGTTCTTTCAAGGCAGGGGAGATATGGTCATATTTTCATATACCACCTATCGAAACTCTGGCCGCAAAATGTTGTAGTTTTTGTACTTTATGTAAAAGATTAGTGTTGGTGGTACCCCAAATGCGTATGCAGTAGTTGATAAGACTCAATACAAGTGACTGGACAACAATATTCCTGCTAGATTTATCAAAGTTTTTACCTATGCGGCAAATATACATTAACATCCCAATGACCTTTTTATTTAACTCGTTAATATGCGTGTTAAATAGTAAATAGCGAACCATGTATATACCTATATTTTTGACCTGTGTGCTGGGACGGACGCTGGTGTCGTCAAACTTAATCATAGTATTCGCAGGTACATGTGACAATAACTGTCTGTTTCCAATGAATATACATTGTGTCTTGCTGGCATTGATCATCAGGCCATTGCTAAGAACATATTATTTTGCCTTAGTAAGGGTTGCTTCCGTTTCTTTAATGACGGGGCGTAATTTTTCGAGAGATCCACTGTGAAGAAACTGTGTGTCGTCAGCGTACTGGTCAAGTGTACAGTCATTGAAGTGTTGAGCCATGTCATTGATATAAATGTTGAATAATACTGGTCCCAGGATGGAACCTTGAGGGACGCCATAGCTGACATTTTCTTTTTTTGATATTACTTTTTGTAACTTGACAGACTGACTTCTGTTACAAAGATAGCTGTTAAGTCAGAAGGAGTCAATGTTAAGGTTAGAACATTTTCTTAGGAGAATACTGTGGCTGACACTGTCTAATGCTTTTGATAAATCACATAATGTTAACAATGATATTTTCTTATTATCCATATTGTTATATATTTTATCAGTTATCACAGTTAGAGCAGACTCGGTAGAAAGCTTTGGTCTAAAACCATGCTGGCAGTTAGAGAGATACTTGTTATCTTCTAAAAAGTTTGAAAGCTGACTAGATACATTTTTTTCTGAAATCTTAGAGAGTACAGGTAAAAGAGAAATTGGGCGATAGTTAGTCACATTGTTGAAATCACCTTTCTTAAACAAAGGAATGACATGTGCATGCTTCCAGGCCAGGGGAAATACACCGGTAACGATAGAAGTATTGATTATGCAAGTTATATAACAGCCAATAATATATAAGGCATCCTTGATGAACTTAAGCGATATCCCATCTGAGCCCACAGAACGAATATCTTTCAGAATTTTAATTGTTAATTTCACAGTATTAGTGTCCACGGGTTTAGGTCTCAAATTCAATTGTTCACTCCCTCTATTAAACTCTGTAATCAAGAGGTCCAATGAAGATAAGTGATTTTTCTGTAAAGTCTGTTGTGTTTGATCATAAGTTGTCTTTCCTACATTTGCAAAAAAATTATTAAAACATTCGGCCTTCTCACTTACATTTTCAAATTCAAAATATTCAGAGCCACACTTCCTTGTAGGGACTAATTCTTTAATAAGATTCATATACTAGATGAATTACCTTTAGAATCATAAAATGTATTGACATAATATTCCTTTTTAGTTGTAGCAATACGAGACTTAATTGCTTTCTTTTCGTTAGTGTACTTTTGTTGCAAAGAAATGTTAGACCTGTCTCTCCTCAACTTACTGCGAGTATCATCACGTTTCTTCATGGCCAGACGCAAATCTTCATTAAGCCAAGGTGCTAAAGGTCTTTTAACTTCCTTGGTTACAAAGGGAGCACATTTGTCCAGACATTTGGCAAAATTATTATTCAAATATTTTACTTGTATGTCAACATTGTCGGTGTTCATTATTTGATTAAGGTTTTGAGAATGTTCCATAAGTAAATCCCACAGAGAATCCTTACTTTATTTACCCAGATAACGAAAAGTTTTTATCTCTGGCTTTCGCCTAGGCTTACCAAAGACTACTCTATACTGGACTTGCTACTCGTGCCCCGCGCCAACCCGCCCATGACCAGTGGAGGCCAGTTTTGCGATTCCTGCCATTTTAGAACCTCACCCCTATTTCCCTTCCTAAGGTTTATCAGTATATATGATATACCGTTATCTTCGTAACTTTGTTCTATAATATTATCAAATAAAAAACAGTAAAATACACTAAAGAAATGCCATTATGAGAGAGTGAAGAAATATGCATGTCCTCAATATATATTTAAACTCTTCGCCATTTAATATTTTGCGAGAAAACATTTTAGATGCTAGCATAGAAAGAAGCGGATTTTCATTAGCTTTCCATTGATATATTTCGTTTTCTGATAAATGAATTACCACCATGCCTAAATTAGCGTTAACTAAAAAAATAACATCATCAATCGTATCGGCAAGTAAAAAAGTGTTCCATGAATACAGTAGACTATGGGATATCAGTATAAATGATACATTGTTATCTTCGTGAATGTTTGTTCTATAATATTATCAAATAAAAAACTGTAAAATACACTAAAGAAATTCCATAATGAGACTGAAGAAATATGCATGAACTTATATGCACTTAAACTCATCGCAATTTGATATTTTGCGTGAAGACTTTTTACATGCAACATATCAATAGAAGCGGAATTGAATTAGCTTTCCATTGCTATATTTCATTTTCTGATAAATGAATTAGAACCATGCATAAATTAGCGTTAACTAAATAAATAACATCATCCATCGGGTAATTATCCCGATAGATGATGTTATTATTTTAGTTAACGCTAATTTATGCATGGTTATGATTAATTTATCAGGAAACGAAATACAGCAATGGAAAGCTAATGAGCATCCGCTTCTTTCTATCGCTAGCATCTAAAATGTTTTCTCGCAAAATATTAAATGGCGATGAGTTCAAGTGAATATTAAGTTCATGCCTATTTCTTAACTCTCTCATAATGGCATTTCTTTATTGCATTTTACTGTTTTTTATTTGATAATATTATAGAACAAACATTTACGAAGATAACGCTATATCATATATACTGATAAACCATAGGAAGGGAAAAGGGAGTGATGTTCGAAAATGGCAGGAATCGCAAAACTGGCCTCCACTGGAAATAGCCCAAAATGAGTAGCAAGTCCAGCCTTTGGGCTTACTAATATTTACATTAATACTGATGAGGTCATGGTCTAATATTATTTCCGGAACAACAGATTTAGCTAAAACAAGATTTGGTTTGTTGTTAATTATCAAATCTAGTAAAGTACCCATGTGGCCTCTTCTATCAACTGTGTAAGTGTATTGCAATTGATTATACCACTCATTTTGTTTTTCTTAGAAAATAAGTCATCATTAAAATCCCCTAATACATTAAACCCTTTCTTACTTACACACACTTGTCTAAAAGCATCCTGAATATACTCAAAAGAAGACACTGGGGCCTTAGGGTGCCTGTAAACACATCCAATGATAACGGCTGGCAACATATGACTCTGAACACTCAGCCATAAGTCCTCTACACCTGGTTGTTTAGGAAAAGGTAGATCTATTATATTAGTTTTAAGTTGTTTGTTAACGTAAATACATACACCTCCTCCACGTCCAGCATCACATCTAAAAACTGTAAAATTTGGAATGTTAATATGTTCATCAGGAGTTTCAGCACGTAGCCATGTCTCACTCACACACAACACATCAATATCTCTATCAGATATAAGAAGCTTAATTTCATAAAAATTAGACTGTAGGGATTGATATGTTCAATAGTTATTAACTCCTTTCTAATATAGCATACATCGGCAGATTCTTCTTCTTCACATCCCTATCTACTGTAGTCTATAATAATATAAGCGAAAGTGTGTCTGTCTGTCTGTCTGTGTGTGTGTGTGTGTGTGTGTGTGTGTGTGTGTGGTATAGGTTCCGCCCCCCGTGGCGCAATCACCTCATATGGCACATTTTTGGAACCGGGTTGACCAGGGGAAGGTTTTAAGCCCACTTATGATATGATTCGATCACTTCTTTTTTTTCTTTTTTTTTAGCAGCCTATTAGCGATAATTGTGAAAAAAAAGTGGGTTGCGAGAATTGAGGAAACCTTGATGTAGGGTGATGGGTAATGGGTGAGTGAATGGGTGGGGTGATGGGTAATGGGTGTGGGGTGATGGGTGAGTGAATGGGTGGGGGGTGATGGGTTGGGGGTGATGGGTGATGGGTGAGGGAATAGGTGGGGGTGATGGGTAATGGTAAATATAAACGAAAGTGTGTCTGTCTGTCTGTCTGTTGTGTGTGTGTGTGTGTGTTGTGTGTGTGTGTGTGTGTGTGTGTGTGTGTCTGGTATAGGTTCCGCCCCCCGTGGCGCACTCACCTCATATGGCACATTTTTGAAACCGGGTTGACCAGGGGAAGGTTTTAAGCCGAATTATGAGATGATCCGATCCCTTTTTTTTTCTTTTTTTTTAAGCAGCCTATCTATAATTTATAGCGAAAGTGTGTCTGTCGTCGTGTGTTGTGTGGGTTTTGTGTGTGGTGTGTGTGGTATAGGTTCCGCCCCCCGTGGCGCAAACACCTCATATGGCACTTTTTTTTGGAATCAGGTTGCCCAGGGGAAGGTCATAAGCCCACTTATGAGTGATCCGATAATTTTTTTTTTTTTTTTTTAGCAGCCTATTAGCGGAATTGTGAAAACAAAAGTGGGTTGCGAGAATTGATGAAGCCTGATGTAGGGTGATGGGTAATGGGTGAGTAATGGGTGGGGTGATGGGTAATGGGTGTGGGTGATGGGTGAGTGAATGGGTGGGGGGTGAGGGGTTGGGGGTGACGGGTGATGGGTGAGGAATAGTGGGGGGTGATGGGTAATGGGTGGTGAATGGGTGTGTGGTGATGGGTAATGGGTGAGTGAATGGGTGGGGGGTGGGGTAAGGGGTGAGTGAATGGGTGTGTGGTGATGGGTAATGGGTGAGTGAATGGGTGATGGGTAATGGGTGAGTGGAATGGGTGGTGTGGGGGATGGGTTTTGGGTAAGTGAATGGGTGGGGGGTGAGTGAATGGGTGGGGGTGAGGGTAAGGGGGGTGAGTGAAGGGTGTGTGGGATGGGTAATGGGTGAGTGATGGGTGGGGGGTGATGGGTATGGGTGAGTGAATGGGTGTGTGGTGATGGGAAATGGGTGAATGAATGGGTGGGGGGTGATGGGTAATGGGTGGTGGAATGGGTTGGTGATGGTATGGGTGGGAAGGGGTTGTTTGATGGGTAATGGGGGGTTGAGGGGGTGGGGGGTTGATGGGTAATGGTGAGTGAATGGGTGAGGGGCGATGGGTAAGGGGTGAGTGAAGGGGTTTGGGGTGATGGGTTAATGGGGGGGGTTTGTGGAAAGGGTGGTGAGGGGTGTGTGGTGATGGGTATGGGTGAGGGAAGGGTGGGGGGTGGGGTATGGGTGAGTGAATGGGTGGGGGGTGATGGGTAATGGGTGAGGATGGGTGTGTGTGATGGTAACTGGTGGTGGTGATGTGAATGGGTGGTGAATGGGGGGGGGTGGGTAATGGGTGAGTGAATGGGTGGGGGTGAGGGTAATGGTGAGTGAATGGNATGAAAGTAATGCATCCGCATATTGAAGCTTCTAAATATGTTTTCCGTTTTTTTTTAAACGCTAATTTATGCATGGTTATGATTATTTATCGGAAACGAATACGCAGGAACTAATGAGCATCCGCTTCTTTCTATCGCTAGCTCTAAATTTTCTCGCAAATATTAAATGGCGATGAGTTCAAGTGAATATTAAGTTCATGCCTATTTCTTAACTCTCTCATAATGGCATTTCTTTATTGCATTTTACTGTTTTTTATTTGATAATATTATAGAACAAACATTTACGAAGATAACGCTATATCATATATACTGATAAACCATAGGAAGGGAAAAGGGAGTGATGTTCGAAAATGGCAGGAATCGCAAAACTGGCCTCCACTGGAAATAGCCCAAAATGAGTAGCAAGTCCAGCCTTTGGGCTTACTAATATTTACATTAATACTGATGAGGTCATGGTCTAATATTATTTCCGGAACAACAGATTTAGCTAAAACAAGATTTGGTTTGTTGTTAATTATCAAATCTAGTAAAGTACCCATGTGGCCTCTTCTATCAACTGTGTAAGTGTATTGCAATTGATTATACCACTCATTTTGTTTCTCTTAGAAAATAAGTCATCATTAAAATCCCCTAATACATTAAACCCTTTCTTACTTACACACACTTGTCTAAAAGCATCCTGAATATACTCAAAAGAAGACACTGGGGCCTTAGGGTGCCTGTAAACACATCCAATGATAACGGCTGGCAACATATGACTTTGAACACTCAGCCATAAGTCCTCTACACCTGGTTGTTTAGGAAAAGGTAGATCTATTATATTAGTTTAAGTTTTTTTGTTAACGTAAATACATACACCTCCTCCACGTCCAGCATCACATCTAAAAACTGTAAAATTTGGGAAAATGTTAATATGTTCATCGGGATTTTTCAGCACGTAGCCATGTCTCACTCACACACAACACATCAATATCTCTATCAGATATAAGAAGCTTAATTTCATAAAAATTAGACTGTAGGGATTGATATGTTCAATAGTTTATTAACTCCTTTCTAATATAGCATACATCGGCAGATTCTTCTTCTTCACATCCCTATCTACTGTAGTCTATAATAATATAAGCGAAAGTGTGTCTGTCCTGTCTGTCTGTGTGTGTGTGTGTGTGTGTGTGTGTGTGGTGTGGGGGTATAGGTTCCGCCCCCCGTGGCGCAATCACCTCATATGGCACATTTTTGGAACCGGGTTGACCAGGGAAGGTTTTTAAAGCCCACCCTTATGATATGATTCGATCACCTTTTTTTTTTCTTTTTTTTTAGCAGCCTATTAGCGATAATTGTGAAAAAAAAGTGGGTTGCGAGAATTGAGGAACCTTGATGTAGGGTGATGGGTAATGGTGAGTGAATGGGTGGGGTGATGGGTAATGGGTGTGGGTGATGGGTGAGTGAATGGGTGGGGGTGATGGGTTTGGGGTGATGGGTGATGGTGAGGGAATAGGTGGGGGGTGATGGGTATGGTAAATATAAGCGAAAGTGTGTCTGTCTGTCTGTCTGTCTGTGTGTGTGTGTGTGTGTGTGTGTGTGTGTGTGTGTGTGTGTGTGTGTCTGGTATAGGTTCCGCCCCCCGTGGCGCCTCACCTCATATGGCACATTTTTTGAAACCGGGTTTACCAGGGGAAGGTTTTAAGCCGAATTATGAGATGATCCGATCCCTTTTTTTTTTTCTTTTTTTTGAGCAGCCTATCTATAATAATTATAAGCGAAAGTGTGTCTGTCCTGTCTGTGTGTGTGTTTTTGTGGTGTGTGTGTGGTATAGGTTCCGCCCCCCGTGGCGCAAACACCTCATATGGCACATTTTTGAATCAGGTTTGACCAGGGGAAGGTCATAAGCCCACTTATGAGATGAAACCCCATAATTTTTTTTTTTTTTTTTTTTTTAGCAGCCTATTAGCGAGAATTGTGAAAAAAGTGGGTTGCGAGAATTGATGAAGCCTTGATGTAGGGTGATGGGTAATGGGTTAGTAATGGGTGGGGTGATGGGTAATGGGTGTGGGGTGATGGGTGAGTGAATTGGGGGGGGGGTGATGGGTTGGGGGTGCGGGTGATGGGGGAGGGAATAGGTGGGGGGGGGATGGGTAATGGGGGAGTGAATGGGTGTGTGGTGATGGGTATGGGTGCGTGAATGGGGGGGGGTGATGGGTAATGGGTTTAGTGAATGGTGTGTGGTGATGGGTATGGGGTGAGTGAATGGTGATGGGTAAAGGGTGAGTGATTGGGTGTGTGGTGGGGGTTTTGGGTAAGTGAATGGGGGGGGGGTGAGTGATGGGTGGGGGGTGATTTGGGGAATGGGTTGAGTGAATGGGTGTGTGGTGATGGTATGGGTGAGTGAATGGGTGGGGGGTGTGGTATTGGGTTTTGGGGGAATGGGTGTGTGGTGATGGGTAATGGGTGATTTAATGGGTGGGGGGTGATGGGTAATGGGTGAGTGAATGGGTGTGTGATGATGGGTAAAGGGTGATGAATGGGGTTTTTTGATGGGTAATGGGGTGAGTGATGGGGGGGGGTGTGGTATGGGTGAGTGAATGGTGGAGGGCGATGGGTATGGGGTGAGTGAATGGGTGGGGGGGATGGGTAAAGGGTGGGGGGTTATGGGTAATGGGTGGTGATGGGTGTGTGGGAGGGGGTCGGGTTTGGGGGAGTGATGGGTGGGGGTGTGATGGGTAATGTGGTGAGTGAATGGGTGGGGGGAATACATACATTTCTACATCCATGATTTCGGAAGTTGAAGGGGCTTATCTGAGAGTCCATGTTTTGGGGGCCGAAGGCCCAACCAAACACAGGTGGTGGGCCGAAGGCCACCAATAGCCCTCCGCAGGAGCTAGCCAAAAAGTCCGCCCCGGGAGGGCGGCTTTGGCGGCTAGTTTAGCGATAATTTGTGGAAAAAAAAGTGGGTTGCCAGAAAAGAGGAAAACCCTTTATGTAGGGTGATGGGTAATGGGTTAGTGAATGGGTGGGGTGATGGGTAATGGGGGTGGGGTGATGGTGAGTGAATGGGGGGGGGGGTGATGGATGATGGTGAGGTAATAGGTGGGGGTGATGGGTAATGATAATATAAGCGGAAACCTTGATGTAGGGGATGGGTAATGGGTGATGAAATGGTGGGGTGATGGGTAATGGGTGTGGGGTGATGGGTGAGTGAATGGGTGGGGGTGATGGGTGATGGGTGAGGAATAGGTTTGGGGGGATGGGTAATGGTAAATATAAGCGAAAGTGTGTCTGTCTGTCTGTCTGTCTGTCCTGTGTGGGGTGTGGGGTGTGTTGTGTGTCTGGTATAGGTTTCCGCCCCCCGTGCGCAATCACCTCATATGCACATTTTTGGAACCGGGGGGGTTGACGAGGGGAAGGTTTTTAAGCCCAATTAGAGATGATCCGATCAATTTTTTTTTCTTCTTTTTTTTTTTGCACCTATTAGCGATATTGTTAAAAAAGTGGTTTTCGAGAATTTAGAAACTTGATGTAGGGTGATTTGGTATGGTGGTGAATGTTGGGTGATGGTATTTGGTGTGGGTGATTGGTGGTGAATGGTTGGGGTGATGGTTTTTGGGTGTGGGTGATGTGTGAGGGAATAGGTTTGGGGTGATGGTAATTTGGGGAGTGAATGGGTTGTGGTGATGGTAATGGGTGAGTGATGGTGGGGTGATGGGTAATGGGTGATGAATGGTGGGGGGTGATGGTTATGGGTGGTGAATGGGTGGGGGAATACATACTTTCTACTCCATATTTCAGAAGTTAGAAGGGGCTATCTTTAGAGTCCGGTTTTGGTGGGCCTTCGGCCCAAACCAATAGCCCTTCCGCAGGAGCTTTGCCAAAAAGTCGCCCGGAGGGGGGTTTTCGGCTAGTAATTAAAAATAATCGGACTTAGGAGAAGAGGAAAGAAAAGAGAGAAAGAGAAGAGGAGAGAGAGAGAGAGAGAAGGGGAGGGGAGAGAGGAGAGAGGAGGAGAGAGAGAGGAGAGAGAGAGAGAAAGGTGAAAAGGGTTTGGTGTTCTTTTTTACTCTTGTATTGATAATGTTCTTGTCTGTGTCATATTTTATCTTCATTGATCTCTTTGTATTCTCCTTTTTCTTCTTGATCTTTTTTCGTGTTCTTTTCTTCTTCTTCTTCTTCTTCTGTATCCTTCTCCTCGCTTATTCCTCTTTAAATGCTACTTAATACCTTCATCTATCATGTACTTATTGCCCCTCCACCTTTCTTTCGCATCCCATCCCTCCTCCCCTTCTTCCTCCTCCTATCTCGCCTCATTTTTATCTCCCTCTCATTTCCTCCCTCTCATATCTCAGCCTTAAACCCCGTCCACACTATGCCTCATGACGCGCGCGCTGTCGCTGGCGATATTGAAAATCGAGCTTTTCAACACCGCCAGCGTCGTGCTGAGCGAATCCAACCCGGCCTGATTGCCGCAACACTGCCCCAGCCTCACGAGTCCTCCTCACTCATCAGTGCTATACCTGGCTTCACTGAGGCAGGACGTTATTGCGCCGCGCTCCGTGAAATAATGTCTCGCTCAAATTGTACTAACCACGTTGAATCGACGCGGAGCAATACTCTTTACTTTATTGAATTGTTGAAGCAGCATCCTTTGCATTGGGAATGTTAAGAGCAAGGACTACAAGATGAGGGACATCAGGAGTGCAGGTCTGGATGCAATAAAAACTGACTTGTCACATATCCTGAATTTTGAAATAAGCAAGGAGGATGTTCTTAACCCTCTCACGCACGGTGACGCAATCGCGTCAAAACGGGCCCGTCTACAATCTGAGCTTTTGACGCGAATTGCGTCAAAAAACTGTTAAAAATTCGCCAAAAATAAAGTATTTATCATAATCGCGTCAATTGTTTCTGCGTCAAAGATCCAAGCTAACCTGTAAAATAAAGTAATTGTCAACTCTCTCGTGTGAGTGGATTCGAAATGATAAGGGTTTGTGTCTCAGTTTCAACTCAGCAGGCAGCCTGTGAGCGCGAATTGTCGTCCCTTTAAAACGTGTCCCGAGCTGGCCGTACTGGCCATATGAAAATGATAATGGTAGCGTTGGAATCCTGAAAAAAAATCCGCTTTTATTGGCATATAAACCATAAAAAGTTGACTAAGGAAGTTTCGAGCTACGAAGTGGTGAACGAAAGTATTTCTTATTTCTCTTTACCCAATATTTTTTCGGAGTCGGTAAATTCCGCTATTTATTTGCATTTCTTGTTATTTTTTTCTTTCATAAGGCAGAATAATCTCTTGCAAAACCAACGATATATAATAATGCCATGAAAAAAGAATACACGTTGGTGAAATTGATAACATAAAAAACAATTCGCCGCACAGTCAGGCCATTTCGCGTGGCCCCTTAGGGAGCATAAGACGGATGTCGCATTGGAAGGAGAAACTTATTAAACTTTTCGTGCGTGAAGGGGTTAAGAAAATCTTATTAACAATCTCCTTTAACAACTTCTCCCAAACCAAACTCATGTTATTTAGCTTGCTTAATAGGAATGTGAATGAAAATAGTAATAAACATTATATAAATAACAATGATAATGATGATAATAATAGTAGTATTAATAATCATATTCTCATAGTGGAAAGAGGAGGTAAAAGGGAGTGGCATGGAGAGTAGCAGAGGAGAGTTAGGTAGGTAGGGTAGGAGCAAGTGTGAGTGAGGTCAGGTCACGGACAGGCCGCCGCGGCCACAGGTGCGTGTAGGTGGGTAGGGGATTATCTTCGTGAGGCTCGGGGCATATTTTAGAATAGGCCACGATACTAAATCGTCGTTTTCTCTGGAGCTGACTGGCGCGCTGCTCGATTGAGGGATGGCGGTGAGGCACAGTCTGGACACTCGGGTGGGATTTCAAAACGTCCACCTGCCTCAGCGCGCGCGTCATGAGGCATAGTGTGGACGGGGCTTAACACTCAAGCCAACATATCCCTCTCCTTAGTTCCGCCTCTTCATGACGTCACATACACACACACACACACACACACACACACACACACACACACACACACACACACACACACACACACACACACACACACACACACACACACACACACACACACACACACACACACACACACACACACACACAAACATATACATATCAATAGTACGTGTTTCTGGATGTATCGTTTGCAGTTGGTTAGGGCGCCCGGCATCATTCTGTGGTCCTGCGTTCGATCCCCGACCCCGCTCATTCCCGTGGATTTCTCCACTGTAAGATTCGGACGGTACTGTCCCCCTTGAGCATAGGGATGGGGGTGTGTGGTGTGTGAGGTCCCAGCATTGCCCAAAAATCGGTAATAATGAGCTCCAAGCTCGCACTGCGAGGGTGAAACTGGCGATCGCGAGCCAGTTCGCGTGGACAAGACCATGGATGAATAACACACACACACACACAAACACACATACACACACATACACACACATACACACACACACACACACAACGCACGCACGCACGCACGCACACACACACACACAATCACCCACCCACACACACACACACACACACACACACATATATATACATATCACGAGTACGTGTTTCTGGATGCATCGTAAAAACAAAAGAATAAGTGACCTCTCTCTCTCTCTCTCTCTCTCTCTCTCTCTCTCTCTCTCTCTCTCTCTCTCTCTCTCTCTCTCTCTCTCTCTCTCTCTCTCTCTCTCTCTCTCTCTCGCTCGCACTCTCTTGCTCTCTCTCTCTCTCTCTCTCTCTCTCTCTCTCTCTCTCTCTCTCTCTCTCTCTCTCTCTCTCCTCTCTCTCTCTCTCTTCTCCTCTCTCTCTCTCTCTCTCTCTCTCTCTCTCTCTCTCTCTCCCCTCTCTCTCTCTCTCTCTCCCACACACGCACACACACGCATTTTCATTTCAACAATCTGTCATTTTACCATTACGTATCCCTCCATTCTCTCTTTCCTTCACATCTACCCCACTTCTCCCCTCTCTCCTTCCCCTCTTTCACCGTCTATTTCACTCCGCACAATTATCCTTTCTTCCCCTTTCATTCCCCTCAACTATTCTTCCCTCCCACCATCTATCTACCTACTCTCCCACTCTCTTCCCCTTCCCTCCCTCTGCTTGCCTTTCCCCTCCCTTCTCTTCCCTCCCACCACCTACCTCCCTCCCCTTACCCTCTTCCCTCCTCTACACTGCCTCACAAACCCCGTCTCTGTTGTTTCCAGTTTAGCGGTACATGGGCTCCCTGATTCTGCGCCGAGTACCGCCACTGTCACCCAGCCCGCTATAACCTGCATAAAACATGGCTTGCAAGTGCACTATTGTCGACCCCACTCACGTTAGATATAGATTACTAACACCACATTCCTTTCCTCCCAAGTAGCCTTCTGTTCTTTTTCTCCTCTTCTTAATTATTTTTATTTTTGTCTTCCCATTTTTACGATACTGTTAGTTTTATATCGCCTCTAATTTTCTTTGTTCAGTGAGAGTTTCCAGGTCATGTATTTGTTTTATCTTACTACTACCTCTTCCTTTCCCTTTTTGTATTGTTTTCCTTTTTTTTTATCAAAGTCTTTTTCTTTCTTTTAGTTCTCTCTACCCCCCCTCTCTCTCTCTCTCTCTCTCTCTCTCTCTCTCATCTCTCTCTCTCTCTCTCTCTCTCTCTCTCTCTCTCTCTCTAATTGAAAAGTAATTAATTACACATTTTTGGGGTAATTGTAATTCTTCTCTCATTATTTACCCAACACCAAGATGGACGTGGAAGTTTTGAAAACTTTGTTAGCTTCTCAAGACCAAGCTTTCCGTAGTGCACTTGAGGTGTTTATGAACCAAGTAAATACGAAGATGCAGTCACTTCAATCAACTGTTGACGACGCTACACGAAGCCTGGAATTCACTCATAAAGAAGTCGACGAATTGAAGCAAAAGGTGAAGCAGCACGAAACAGAGGATAAGGATAATAAGTTAGTTATTAAGAAACTGAATGAAGACCTACAGACAAGTGAAAAACTAACAAAGGAATTAGAAGACAGAAGTAATTACCAAGAAGATTACAGTCGTCGAAACAACTTACAGATCATCGGCATTGAAGAGCGTTCTGAAGGTGAAACTTGGGAACAAACAGCGGTTCAAGTCTCAAAAATTTTGGAAGACAAGCTTCAAGTACCAAATATTCAACTGGAACGAGCCCACAGGGTGGGTCAACGCTTCGAACACCGCGCTCGACCCGTCATCGCTCGTTTCTCAAGATTCTGCGATCGTGAGGCAGTCATGATAAATGTTTCCAAACTCAAGGGAACCAGAATATTTTTCAATGAAGATTTATGTCCTACCTCACAAAACATACGAAAAGCACAAATACCTTTGCGTAAACAAGCTGGGAGCGAAGGGAAAGCGGCGTACTTTCGACACACAAAATTGATCTTCAAGGACAAGTCAAGCTTGTCTGCGTATGGGGCATCGGCCGGTACGACCCGTCGTTCCAGTCCTTTCGCTGCTGGCACTTCTCGTGGTGGTGGTGGTGGTGACGGCGCCTATGTTGGGGATGGTATCTCTGGTGCGGTCTCTGGCGTGAATGTTGCCACTGGTTTGGCGGCCCTGGCGGGATCTGCTGGTGTAGCTGCTGCTGACGGTGCCTCAGCTGAAGCCGCTGTCGTAGCACCCCTGCCTGTACGCGCTAAAGTTCACTCAGAAGAGCAAGGTGTGTCATCTCCTTCTACATCACAGCGATCATCTAGGTCACGCGGACCTAAGAAACAGTAACTGTTGGTAAGAACAGCTGTATACCTACTTATATTTCACTAAATGACTAATTATCAAATAGTTCTTCCATACCATAACTTAAATGACGCTGAATTCACAATTGTATCGAATGAAAATAATCGCAACTTATTTCCTTTAAATGAAATTAGTAATTTGAAATTCAATGTTTTATGATGATTTTCTCAATGATCATGTATTACAAGAACCCGCTTGTAACTATTATTTTTGTGATAATGAAGTTAATCAACAATTATCTAATTCTAGCCTTAAAATTATGTCTTATAATATCAGTAGTATTCCGCTTCACTTTGATGCTTTTCTTGAGCAATGTTTGGACCGTACTGGTGTTGAATTTGATGTTGTAGGATTATGTGAGACTCGGTTAAATGATGCAATATGCCCACTCTATAATATAAATACCTGTACTGCTCATTTCAAAAACAAAAACACTCATGGAGGAGGATTAGCTATTTATCTACACAAAAAATTTCACAGTTTGCCAATGCATAATATTTTTTTTCTATTACCCCACATGGAGTCATTATTTTTGAAGATTATTTACCCCTTCAAGTTTATTATAGGAATTATTTACAGATCACCAAATGCAAGCCTTGATGAATTTCTTTTGAGTGTAGAGAATATTTTGGAACTATTAGTAACAGAACAACTACCATGCTATATGATGGGGGACTTCAATGTAAATTTAATTAAAAATTAAGGTAAGGTACATGAGTTTGTAAACCTATTTTTTTCTTACTATTTTTTTCCAACAATTACTAAACCAACACGAGTCACTAAGACTACAACATCATTAATCGATCACATATGGTCAAATAATTTGAAAAGCCATCAGGAAAGTTATATATGTTACACTACTATTAGCGATCACTTCCCTGTCTTTAGCATATTTTCAGTTGATACTAGTAATGTACTTTCCTCCAGAATCACAAGGACAAAAAGAATATTCAGCAATGTCTCTATTGATGCTTTCAAAATAGATTTAGTGAATTATGACTGGAATTTAGAGATGAGTAATACTGATGTCAATAGATGCTTTGACATTTATATGAATAAGTTTCAAATTTTGTATGACAAACATTTCCCTTCAAAGCAATACACTTTCAAAGAAAAGCATAGTACTAAACCCTATATTACTCAAGCAATAATAAAATTTATTAAACACCGCAATAAATAACAGAAGCTTTATGCTAGATGGCCACTTACCTATGAGAAAATATTTAAACAGTATAGGAATACATTAACCTCAGTAATAAGAGCAGCTAAAGAAAATTATTACAATTCAAAACTAAAAGAAAACGCTAGTAACATTAAAAAAACATGGGAAATAGTAAACAAATTAATGGGGAAAAAGGATAATAAACTACCGGTTTCCATTGCATTTCAAGATTAAACAAAATCGAACAATCATGACGTAGCTGAGTCATTTAATAAATATTTTTGCAATATTGCCAACAGTTTAGCTTCTAAGATTTTGCCACCTACAACCCAATTCACTTCTTATTTACCAGAATCTGCTGCATTCTCTTTTTTTCTCCAACCAACAACAATTTTTGAAATTAATAATTTCATCAAAAATCTTGAAATTAACGTCACCAGGATTTGATATCAACATTAAAATAATCAAACAATGCAGTAACGAAATTTCTTCATTTTTTGAATACATTATAAATAGATCTTTTAAAGAGGGCTGCTTCCCAAATCATCTCCAAGCTGCTCGAGTAATCCCGGTTTACAAAAAAGGTGACAAATCAATCCACAGTAATTACAGACCAATTTCAATCCTTCCTAGTTTTAGCAAAGTTTTTGAAAAAATTGTAGCTAGTAGACTGCTGAATTATCTCACCAAATTTTTATTATTATCAGAATCTCAATATGGTTTTCGTCCTAAATTTTCTACAGAACTAGCAATACATCAACTTTGTCAAAATATGTACAATGCACTAGATAATAAGATGTTC
>JACEEZ010012908.1:160000-177500 GCA_016584305.1 Chionoecetes opilio
TATTACTACCCGTTGTTTACGATTTGAAAACCAATCGCCAATACATGAACATAACTGCTCTCCTAAGCCATGTGCCCTTAGCTTGGTCAAAAGTCGCTTATGGGGAACTGTATCAAAGGCTTTCTGAAAATAAAGATATTATATATCCTAGGGATTTTTTGCGTCCCAGTTTGAATAAATGACATTGAAAAAATAGAGTAGGTTTGTTAAGCAGGATCTCTTATTTCGAAATCCATGCTGGGAGTTTAATATTGAGTCATTTTCATCGAGAAAAGACACTATTTTATCCCGCAATATTTTCTCAAATAGTTTAACAATCACAGACGTTAGACTAATAGAACGGCAGCCAGGGGCCTTCAGCCTAGATGAGAAGGATACCAATATTGGAGTATGTGGACATCTCAGGTGCAGCGTAGGATGTTTTGAAATGGCCGTCTGCCGGGTACCACTGTTTGGGTGTGACCCCTGGGGGCCCTTAAAGTGACCCTTTTTTCGGGCTAGCATAGATATTGCAAATACCACGTAAAACCAACTTTACATGGTCAAGTACATCCCTCAAAGTGTAAAATGATTAATGCCAGACGAATAGCTCGCCGTTTTAGCCCAGCCAGACGGGCCAAAAAGGGCCAAAAAGGGCCAAAATTTCGAGCTAGCATAGATATTGAAGATACCGATCGGAACCACTTATACATGAATGAGTATATTCCCCAGAGTAGGAAATGACCCATGCCAGACAAATATTCCTCTGTAATGGTGCCGCCAGAAGCCCTTAAAGTGAGCCTCACGACCCCCGCCACTCATCTAGGCTAGCACAAACATTGAAGATACCGAATGGAACCAACTTAGATTGAATTAATAAATTCCCCAGAGTAGGAAATGACCCATACCAGACAAATGTTCCTTTGCAATGGTGCCGCCAGAAGCCCTTAAAGTGAGCCCCACGACCCCCGCCACTCATCTAGGCTAGCACAAACATTGAAGATACCGCATGGAACCAACTTAAATTGAATGAGTACATTCCCTAGAGTAGGAAATGACCCATACCAGACAAATATTCCACTGCAATGGTGCTGCCAGAAGCCCCTACAAAATGGGTCTTGGACATGTTTTTTAACACCATATGCAGTTTCAAATGCTTATTTGTAATGGGTTCCAAGGGTGCAAAAATTACCAAAATGTCTAAATTCTCGAAACTAAACAGCAAAAAAGGTCTTTAAAAAATAAGCGCAATTCAACTTAAAACTGAATAGACATAACTATGCAAACATTACACATGACTAATACATATAAATACGTACAATGTGATGTTAAACTGATTTGAGGTTGTGTGTAAGTGATTATAACCCATGAAACAAAATTGGTAGCAAATATCCAGACTAGTAATTGTGCTATACTAGTAACTCGACAAATAATGAGATTGAGCAATGGGTATACAGTAGCCACACTTGGAACACTAGGTACATTAGGACCTAGGTAGTAGGGTAAGGTAATCCAGAGTTTTGTGTTCCCACCCAGTTAGACATGAAGGTAGTAGGTAAATGGTAGTAATAAAATCAAATATATGTCTTGCAGCTCCATACTAATAACACACCAAAAAATTGGATATTGTTTGCAGACTGGCGCTAACTACTCTCGACATATTAACCACAAGTTAAACATGTCTAACAAACCAAATGTGCCACGGCATCATACAACTTCACAAATGTCACTTATAAGAGTAAAGTTGAACGATAGAAATTTCAGGCATTCATTTTGCACATTCCTCACGTGGTGAGTTTCCTGTCCCTTACTATCTTATTACTGAATATTTTTATATAGGATAATACTTTTAACATATTATAGATACACTACGCGCCAAAATATTGTTAGCCGCATCACAACAGACGCTCCCATAGGGGAATTTTGAAAATGTACTCTATAGCAACCTAGTGACTTCCGTGAGAGATATCCTACATACAGGGTGTAACACGAGTTTCTGCAAATATTGATACTGGTGAAAGAACATGGAATTCTAAGCACAAAATATTCTATCACCATATGCTTTTTGAAGCTTCCTTTAGACGTGAGATAAAGTTAGAAAAATTAGCGCGGCCAGTAATTTCACCATGGCAGGCGGTTGCCGCTCGGTGACATTTTGAATGATTTAATCATAATGTTTACTAGTAATGGAGCATTACATTATCTTATAACAACACAATTGGTATTAATGGACATGTTATTACTAAATAAGCTGTACTTGAGAACAGCAGGGCTGTAATAAACAATACTGTAAAAGGCTAAGTGGGCAGCGCGTCCGGGCGGGGGAGGAAAGAGGGACTAGGCTGCTAGGCCTCACGCCGATCAGCTGAGTCACGTGTTCCATCCTAACCCTCCCTGACACGATGCCATGTCCATTTGTGTTGTTATAAGATAATGTAATGCTCCATTACTAGTAAAAATTATGATTAAATCATTCAAAATGTCACCGAGCGGCAACCGCCTGCCATGGTGAAATTACTGGCCGCGCTAATTTTTCTAACTTTATCTCACGTCTAAAGGAAGCTTCAAAAAGCATATGGTGATAGAATATTTTGTGCTTAGAATTACATGTTCTTTCACCAGTATCAATATTTGCAGAAACTCGTGTTACACCCTGTATGGCAGCATGTTTAAAGCACGGACAGTCCATCAAGACCGATGAGGAAAGTTCAGATGCCACTTGTCAATTATAGACGAAGCATTTTGAAAAGGATCGCCTCATTCCCCGTGAGTAATTTGAACAGACGCGCGTTGGTATAACTATCATTATTTTCATAATGGGTGGCAAGAAAGACCTAACAAAGGAGCAAATTAAAGTTATTGTGACTCTACACAAGGCAGAGAGGCCAGAGGAAGAAATATCAAGGATTGTGTGTGTTACGAGGAAATGTGTGATGAAGTGGGTGGAGAGTTTCATGAACGTGGCGGGGTGGCGACACCGTAACATTAGAAGTGGCCACAGCGAGGATGTAAAACATCAGCAAGCACCCTAAATGTCATGAAACGTCAAGTGGATGCCCATCCTCAAATAAGAGCAGGATTATTATTACGATATGACATTTACATCTTCGCTGTGGCCACTTCTTTATGTTACAGTGTCGCCACCCCGCCACGTTCACGAAACGCTCCACCCACTTTATCACACGTTTCCTCGTAACACCCACAATCCTTGATATTTCTTCCTCTGGCCTCTCTGCCTTGTGTAGAGTCACAATAACTTTAATTTGCTCCTTTGTTAGGTCTTTCTTGCCACCCATTATGAAAATAATGATAGTTATACCAACGCGCGTCTGTTCAAATTACTCGCGGGGAGAGAGGCGATCCTTTTCAAAATGCTTCGTCTATAATTGACAAGTGGGATCTGAACATTCCTCAACGGTCTTGATGGACTGTCCGTGCTTTAAACATGCTGCCATATGTAGGATATCTCTCTCGGAAGTCACTAGGCTGCTATAGAGTACATTTTTAAAATTCCCTTATGGGAGCGTTTGTTATGATGCGGCGAACAATATCTTGGTGCGTAGTGTACAATATCTATAAGTAAGTGATTTTGTTATGCTAAAAGTGAGGGTTCTTTTCCGTTTGGTGACCGCCACAGAAACTATCGAAACTATAGGCTATCTCTCTCCCATGCAGTTTCTTTATCCTCGTTCCATAAGTGTAATTTTTTTTTGTGAAGAAATGGATAATAGAAAGTTTACAAAAAGTTAAGGCCTTTCAAAGTTTAGCTTGCCATAAGTTTGTTAACCCCTTCACTGCGGCTGGTACAAATACGGTCTCTCAGCTATCTAAGGGTTCACTGCGGCAGGTACATATAGGGTTTCTGTATTTAAACTCCGCACTCAATGATATTATGGGTAAATATTCGCTGTGATAGGCTTGTATGGCAACAGTGTCAAGTGTTGCGATATAATAGAACCTATTTTTCTGCTTGAGTGAGTTAGTATGACTAATAAGGTCAAGCGGTGCAGTACGACGTGTTGACGCTGCCGCGCCCTCTACTTCAATGGCGAGGCTAAATAGTCAAGATATTCAACATATTCTTGATGGATATAAAACAGAAGCATGAATGAATGAATGCATGTATTACTTATGAAGCATTTATGTACCAAAATATGCTGTATTATGTTGAGTAGTAAGTGGTTTCATTGTACGTCTGACAGCACGGTTATGGCTTTGTTGATGCACTCTGACGCAACTCCTAACTTAGCTTGTAGCCTCCAGCAAGACGAAACATAGAATTTCTGGTATGGAATGAGCATCCTATTCATTTAGGCACTTTAAAATATCAGTAATTATTTTATATTTTAATTAAACCTGCCGCACAGGAGGGTAGGCCTATGAATTTGATATCCGCAGTGAAGGGGTTAAAGATTCGAGGTTGTGTGGAATTGTGAAGAAACAGCCTAAAAATAGCCTAACCTATTGTATAAAAATATAAAATAACCTTGACTAGCTTATTTTAATATAGTCTTTACCTAAACTAATTTAATCTAAGCTAGCCAAACTTATCTAAAAACATAACTATACCTTGTAGTCTCCAGTGTCATTACTCTTGTTCTGTTAATTATGTGCAATTTAAATAATTTCAGTACTATAGTCTATTCACTTAAGCTGGATTCCTGGGCTGGGAGCTGGGAGCTGGGAGCTGGGAACACGATGGTAGGCTCAGCTTTCATAAATATTATCTGGTAGCTTGGTTATATCGGGTAGGAGTACAACATTTCAATGCACTGAAAACCTAAAAGTCCGCCTACTCTTGTGATAGTCAGTAATGACTTTATTATTTACCCTATTGAGTTATGAATGGCGTGTTGTTGTTTAACAATCACTGCCTGATTTACTGATGCAAACAAAATAGGCCTATCTTGTGTAAGAGATGAGTAAAGCCAAGAAATATGAATATTTTTCTGAGGCAACGCAAGGGTTTTGGGTTGCGGCGAGGCAAGTACCACCACCATCGCCACCCAGCCCGAGTCTATCAGCCAATCAGCGACGTCCTTACAAACTCGGCTAGGCAGCGAGCAGCTCCCAAGAATCCAGCTTAAGTGAATAGACTATAGTCACCGTGTGAAGGTAATTCTGTGAAGGTTTTCAATCTCGTTGGAAGTTGATATTTCTGGTCAATACATTTTTCGGATGAAAAACTGTGGTTCCTAGTTATTACATAGCATCTTACTAATATGTATCTGGTGCTCTCCATGTTTTGCCATGTCTAGGCATGTATTTCGCGGGGATCGGAGCCCGACCCAATTTGAAGCCAAGACAAGGATCATTTAAATTTTGAGACAGACATTTGAGGAAAGGGCAAGACAATGGCAATTTTCAATCATTTGTTTGGCATCTGCCATTTTACAATCGGGGAAAGCTACTTGTTAATTTGCATTTGTTTATGTGCGGTATCTTCAATGTTTGTGCTAGCCTTGATGAGTGGCGAGGGTCGTGGGCTCACTTTAAGGGCTTCAGGCGGCACCATTGTAGAAAAATATTTGTCTGGTATGGGTCATTTCCTACTCTGGGGAATGTATTCATTCAATCTAAGTTGGTTCCATTCGGTATCTTCAATGTTTGTGCTAGCCTAGATGAGTGGCGGGGGTCGTGAGGCTCACTTTAAGGGCTTCTGACGGCAGCATTGCAGAGGAATATTTGTCTGGTATGGGTCATTTCCTACTCTGGGGAATGTATTCATTCAATCTAAGTTGGTTCCATGCGGTATCTTCAATCTTTGTGCTAGCCTAGATGCGTGGCGGGGGTCGTGGGGCTCACTTTAAGGGCTTCTGGCGGCACCATTGCAAAGAAACATTTGTCTGGTATGGGTCATTTCCTACTCTGGGGAATGTATTCATTCAATCTAAGTTGGTTCCATTCGGTATTTTCAATGTTTGTGCTAACCTAGATGAGTGGCGGGGGTCGTGAGACTCACTTTAAGGGCTTCTGGCGGCACCTTTACAGAGGAATATTTGTCTGGCATGGGTCATTTCCTACTCTGGGGAATATACTCATTCATGTAATAGTGGTTCTGATCGGTATCTTCAATATCTATGCTAGCTCGAAATTTTGGCCCTTTTTTGGCCCTTTTTGGCCCGTCTGGCAGGGCTAAAACAGCGGGCTATTCGTCTGGCATTAGTTATTTTACACTCTGGGGGATGTACTTGACCATGTAAAATTGGTTTTATGTGGTATCTCCAATATCTATGCTAGCCCGAAAAAAGGGTCACTTTAAGGGCCCCCAGGGGTCACACCCATCCAGTGGTTCCCGGCAGACGGCCATTTCAAAACATCCCACGCTAAACATGAGATGTCCACATACTCCAATATTGGTATCCTTCTCATCTAGGCTGAAGGCCCCTGGCTGCCGGTCTATAATTGGGCGATAATTACTTGCGAGGCTCTTACTCCCTTTATTGAATATCGGTGTAACATTAGCTAATTTCCACATACTAGAAACATTTTTGTCCATTAGCGATTTGTTGAAAATAATCTTTAATGGGAGCGAAAGTTGACTATGACATTCGCGAAGTAATCTCGGCGAGATTTTGTCAACCCCACAGATTTTGCTGGGTCAAGTTTCTGCAAATATTTCGATATTTCGTCTAGTGTTATCTCTCCTATTACCAATCTATCACTTTCGAGTCCCGCAAACAGGTTTACTGGTTCTGGTAATGGAGCTTCGTCTTCTTTAATAAAAATCGCATTAAAGTAATCATTGAGTACGGACGCCATACTCTTATTATCGTTTACCAAAATGTTGTTCTTATCTTTCAGTGGCCCAATACATGTTTTGACATTTTTTTAACTTCGAACGTATTGAAAAAAACTTTTCGGGTTTGATTTGGATTCCTTTGCAATTTTTTCTTCATACTCGCGCCTTTTAGACTTAATTAAACTTTTGCAACTACGCTTTATGTCATTATAATCTCTATAATCGCAGTCCGCATTTGATCGTTTGTAAACTTTATACGCTCGGCGCTTACTGCCGATGATTTGTTGAATCTCATTAGTCATCCAACAGGATCTGTTTATGTTATTCAAACGTTTTCTTACCATGGGAACAAATTTTCAACAACCCATTGGAGTTTATTTGTGAATAGATTACACATATTTTCGGCGTTATTACCATTTAGTAGGTCAATCCAATCAACTTCGCTTAGTACCCTGCTGATCTTCGTGAAATCTGCTTTATTATAATTGGGAACTAATAACCGATTTTCTGTGATGTCTACGTTGCAATTTATGCCGCATCTGATTAACCTGTGATCACTGTTTGCCAAATGTTCACCTATATAGCAGTAATCAATCAGATCTATGTCTGTAGTGAAAACTAAATCTAGGATACTATTATCCCTTGTAGGCTCACGGACCACATGATTTAAATACACTTCGTTTACCATATCAAGCAATCGCATACCTTCACTATCAGCAGAATTATTATTTCAGTTTATGCGAGGTAGGTTAAAATCTCCACAAATAATTGTGTCGTTATTATTGTTGACAACTAACTTTATCTCGTCATACAGGGGAGGAGGAGAAGGAGGAGGAAGAGGAGGAGGAGGAGGAGGAGGAGGGGGAGGAGGAGGAGAGGAGGAGGAGGAGGAGGAGGAGAGGAGGAGGAGGAGGAGGAGGAGGTGGAGGAGGAGGAGAAGGAGGAAGAGGAGGAGGAGGAGGAGGAGGAGGAGGAGGAGGAGGAGGAGGGAGGAGGAGGAGGAGGAGGAGGAGGAGGAGGAGGAGGAGGAGGAGGAGGAGGAGGAAGAGGAGGAGGAGGAGGAGAAGGAGGAGGAGGAGGAGGAGGAAGAGGAGGAGGAGGAAGAGGAGGAGGAGGAAGAGGAGGAGGAGAAGCTGGAGGAGGAGGAGGAGGAGAAAGATGGAGTGAAAAAAAAAACAATATAGTCATCTATCAACACCCCTGGAAAACACACACACACACACACACACACACACACACACACACACACACACACACACACACACACACACACACACACACACACACACACACACACACACACACACAGTCACAAAAACACACACACACACACACACACACACACACACACACACAAACAAACAAAAACACTTACACACACACACTTACTTACTTTCCAGGAGCGATAAAATGAGATAAAGAAACAGCATCGCAAACCAGATATAAGGAAATGAAGAAAAAGAAAAAAACTACCAGGGGGATAAAAATGAAGAAGAGGGATTAGAGAATAGTAAGCCGGTAATAAAGAGAGGGATTGAATGAAAGATAAAGGAAGAGTAAGGATCAATTGTCATTCCCTCAATACAAAACTCACACGGAATTTTGAGCTTTTTTTCGGTGGGGAAAACGCGAGAAAAAATACTTCCGCTATTGATTTGGTTTTGCTGTTGTGGAAAAAAAAAAAGAGAACTAATGTCAGTCAGTTTTTACTCATAACATATATAATAACTTCCATAACTATTACTAGTGAATTACAACTAATATCAGACTTATATAAATGGGTGGCATAAGCGGTGGTGACTGATTTTATCAGTCTTATAACACCATAACGCAGTGTTAAAGACACCAAACGCATTCTAAAAGCATTCTACAGCAGTTCCACGTCTACCAAGATTACGCCGATCTACAGAAGCAACTACTACTATTTACGCTATACTGCTTCCTGCAACGTTCTCCGGCGCTATCACAACCACAGACAGCCAGTACAACCACAACCACGACCATCAACATGGCAACCTCCGTACTTTCTATCAACCACAACCAGCCAGCACAACCAGGCCACTATCATCGTTTATCAAGCCGTAACCTACGCAACACGACAGCCAGCAACTAACAACAAGTATTACTACAATCAACACCTACAACCTACTACAGAGAGTGAGAGAGACGGACACACTCGTCTCATGCTTGATCAGCGCATTCCGCAGTCACGAGGTTGACGGCACTCCCCGACCACCCACCCATCGCAGCCAGGCAACGACATCTCAGCTCTACCGGCTCTAATTATCTTCCGCCCCGAATACGAAGATCTTCTCATCATGGCCCACCGCAACTCAAGCAACACAATAATCAGCCCCACCATCTACTTAATACCCTCAAGCCGACGAAGCAACACAACACCCTTCACCCCCCGGACAGGAACACAAACAACCTCCCTAACACCATCTGTGTTCCGAGCGTATAACGCTTACTAAGCCCCCCAACCTGCAAAACACCCTCCATGCCGCCCCGTGCCCTTGACACACATCATAAACCACACTACCTTGCTACCCACCACCAGTCTCACACTATGGACTTAAGCGCGTGCCACACCACACAACTGTCTGAGTATATAATTGTTATTTATTATTTTGTGTATATGTATAATATGTTATTTTTTCTAATGTGAACTATTTAACAGGTTGTATGTATCCGGCCACTGTCCATTCTTCAACCTGGCACCCAACCACCTGAGTGTTGATCATGTTTCACCTACCAGGCCCTCACCTAATCATTCACCTATGCTAGTAGCAAACAGCTAAGTAATTTATACAGTTTGGGGCAGTTTTACAGTTGTAGGTATTACACAAGTGTTACATTATCTTTACATTACATTATTGTCTCACACCGTGACGTTCACATCTACAACACACATTTACGGACGATTTAAACGTAAGAAATATTATAGTGCTATTTTAACATAGTTTTACGTTTATATTACGATGGCTACGATGAGTACATCTGTTCAGACACCGTCAGGACACTTATATCATAATTTTTAGATTACGGTATTCCCACCAAATTTTTTTTTCAACAGTAATGCATATATTACAATTCCTGGAGACATAACTCTTACGAGTGCATATTTACTACTGAATTACTACTTTATGAGTGCACCTTTACTACTTTTTAAACTACTTTAATGAGTTCACTTTTCCCTACAGCACCAGTGCAAACTCCAGAGGTTGACATAAATGCATTAAACTAGCGTGCCCGAGCGGCATCAGCATGCGTGGCAACTCACTGTCAGTCACTGTCACAGTTCAGTGTTCCCGATTCCTGAACCTGTTTTCCTGTAATGTTCTCTTTTTTTCCGTGATTGTTTATTTTTGAGACGTCTTACTACATACACGGTCGCGAAAAATTTTTTCGAGTAACTAGAGGATTAGATACAGATGATTGCTTTACCAAACACTAATTTTGATACACAGGAACCCCTGTAGTTAATGATGACACACACACTGGTACAAATGACTCCCGGGTCAAAAATTGCGGTCACACACGCAGAAACAGTAGTGTCATTCCATTCCATACCATTTCATATCATTACATTTTATATCAGTTCACCTGATGATTTTAAATTTACCATGTATTCTGAATTTTAATGTGTGTTGTTCTTTTTTTTAGGAAAAGGTCTACACAACACACTAAGCCAATGTTATTTACATTCATGAAAATACTTAACATTGATGAAATGTTTTACGACTTTTTTTTGGTATAGCTACATACTGTTCTGACCAACTACTAGTAGAAACTGATATAGTTACCATGTTTACCTTGTAGCTCTTGCACGATAGAAACTCTAATGGATAGCAGAACCTTGATAACCTATTTATATCTCTTCACATTAGAATACTATTATGTAATTGTTAAAGTTGCACCACAGTGCTTTGCATGACATTCATTCTTCCTCAATTGAAGGAATTATTACGCACTTATTGTAGAAATACATTATTTATTTGCATGAAATACTAACCCATTGCATTAATACTAACCCATATATTAAATGCATACGTGAATTACATTCACTACAGGAATGAATTACTTACTTTTTCCTGTTGTACCACGATCACTATTGAATGAAAAGGTTTAAATCTTACTAACATACTAATCTAGGTACTATATGCATGACCAGCAGGTCCTCCAGAACTATTTTCATACCTGATGCTCACATGTATTACCAATGTACACCTAACTAACCATTTAATATTGCTTACTACTACATTCAAACTCGCAGAGAAATTACGAATGACTACTTGTCTTAATACAGACCTCAGAAAACATTGATTGATCACAATCAAACTTATCTCTCTTAACATTGTTCACCATTGAAGAATAAAATGTTATTACCCACAGCTGAAATTTTCTTCCTCTCAGTAAGGATTCATAAAACATTCCTTTGCTACCACATGGCACTATCAACATATTTGAAAATGTATACCCTATCTAGAATTTTACATGGTTCTCTGTTCAATGTAACTTTCCCATCAACATCTTTGCTACTCTCTGAGAACTCCATGTTTGTTTCTGACTCTTTGTCTCCTTTCATGGCAGATACGGTAAATATCATGTCAAACTGTGCCCAGTTTATTTTTTTTTCATTTAAAAAGTTTCAGCTGTAGCATATAAAATTTGCCCTATTTAGAATTAATGTATTATTTCACGTCATACCAAATATGCCAACCTTATCATTTTACAGCTCGAAATGCTTTACCAGGTATCTGTGCATTTCCCTTGATAAGATTTACTTACCTCCACTAGGAAGCTTTTCCTATTCCACTCCCGTGGAAACTAAAATTTTGGTGTACAGTTTATTTTATCACTCATGTGGAAAACACCAAATCAAAAATGTATTCCCCTGCGTGACAGTTTCTTGTCCTCATGCATAATACATATTTTAATGGTTAATCATGCTTCTTTAGCACATGATTCTTACAAGTTCAATATAAGAGTGCTCACCACTCTTCCTGTTATACATCATCATACTTTCTGAAGTTCATTCAAATGTGTAAACTTTATTTAATTTCTCTGCCAGTCAATTTTTACATTCGCTGATGTAAAAATATTTTCTACAATAGGATTGATTTATTATCATTTATGTATGATTTTTGGCAAACTTGGATTTGCCCACACACTATGCACACAGCAGCAGCTCTACAGTCAGATGAGCCTTCGTCATTACTTGACTCATTCACGAGTGTTAACGTTTACTTGAAGATTTAAGTTTACAATTTCTTTACTTGAAATTTTAAGTTTTCAATTTTTCCCTGTCATTTTCACAGCTACTTTCGCTGACAGTTGAGTTTGCTAGCTACCTTCTACGGTACACGTACACTTGCTACACCTTACACTTGACATTTATTAACAGTGATATTTGCACATTATGGATTTTTCCCACACTATACTGACACATATATGTATATAATTTTACTCGGCCATGTCATTTTCTTTGATGTTGAACATCATTAATCCATTGTTTTCCATATTTTTTTTGTGTATTTAGCTCAAAGTTTTCTCACTTTTAGCGATAGGAATTATGCTTTGGGAAATTTATAGTTTATATTTTATATATATATATTTAGCCTTTAGTTAGGTGTACCATTTGTTATTCCCTAGCTAATTCTTATGTGCCTAATTTGAGGACAAATTATATAGCGGCCCGAGCAATGCCAGTCAGTTTTTACTCCTAACATATATAATAACTTCCATAACTATTACTAGTGAATTACAACTAATATCACACAAGTGTCACACTTATTATAGCTTCCTATAGGATTGTGCATGTACTTAACATAAAAAGAAAAAGTATATTTTTAGAAACATTATAAACATATAATTATATATCTATGTAATTTATATATATAATTATACATTTATCTTTCCTCCTCTGGGTTTTACCGTGAGACCCATGACACCTTGCACTCTCAAAACCCGAGCTAAGTATGTCACAGGCAAATGCCTAGTTTGTCAGCATAAAGTATAGGATCAACAAGAAGTGATTTTAAAAACCAGAATCACGAGGAGGGGGGAGAGAAGCCTCGGACCACACTCGCTACAACAGCTCATCTCTGGCACCCCCTGGCTGTGTTGAGACAGAACAAGTCGCATCTTCAAAGCTACCAAGACGTTACTCACAAGCGTTTCATCAAACACTCCCTGGCTTGGTATCCCCTACATAATTGGTTGTAAATATTCTATGTTCTTATTGGACTCTAAATAAATTTTGTACAAGTTGGACGTACAATTTAACTCACCCAACTAGGTCTCTACAATATACCGACTTATACTAATGTTAGGGCTGCCGTAGTATAATAGTAGAAGTAGTAGTGTCTCTCTCCTCTCTCTCTCTCTCTCTCCTCTGCTCTTTTCCTCTCTCTCTCTCATCTCTCCCCTCTTCTCTCCTCTCTCCTCTCCTCTTCTCCTCTCGTCTCTCTCTCTCTCTCTCCTCCTCTCTCCCTCTCCTCGCTCTCTCTCTCTCTCTCTCTCTCTCCCCTCTCCTCTCTCTCTCTCTCTCTCTCTCCCCCGCTCTCTCTTGTATTTTTTTATTTTTTTTTATTTAAACTGTTAGTTGCATTTTGTGTTATTATGCTAAAACTCTAGGTTTTACACTAGAGCTATCTATAGCTACATATAAAATAAAAAAGACATTTTATATTTAAATAAAAAATTAGGCCATCAACCAGCTGTTCACCCCCCGCTTAAAGTCTTGTAGCGAGGCTGGTGGTGGAGGTCGGTTTGGTGAACTAACTGGTTTTCCCCAGACGGCCGTAGCGGGGTTAAGGAACGTAGTGGTGCTCTGTCCTGGAGAAGGGCACATTCACTTGCTCCTGTCTGTGTGGGGCAAGGGGTGGGTGAAGGGGGGGGCGGGGGCCGGGGGAGCTTGAGGGCTCCCGGGTGGGGCGTTGGAGATTTATGCCTTGTGCAGCACTAAACCTGCCACATCCCGGCTTCTGGGGGGTTGGAAGAGTCAGGGCGGGGGTGGGCGTTTATCTCTAACCAATCGCGGGGGGTTTTTCTCTGGACCGGTCTATGGGGGCCAAAAGGGGTGGGGGGGGGCAGGAAACCATGCTAGGGGGGAGTATTCCCTTAGCGGACGTCCCTGAGCCTTGTACAGAACCTCACCCCCTTTGGGCAATGAAGGTGGGGGATGCGCCGGCACAGGTGGCCCTCCGGCCATTTTTACTACTCTCCTGGTATGCGGGTGAGGTCGTCCCGCTAAAACTCCACCCCAAGGATGGGATGGATCTCTGAAGGGAGTGATCTCCCTCACCCGATTCCCGGGTGCAGGCAGGTTAGTGATGTCTTGCCTGGGGGAGAAGCAAGTCTGGGTTTTGTCGGGCCGGGCTCCCTCCATCGACTCTCCAGGTGACTGTTGTCCTGCCAAAGTTGATCGGCCCCCGGCCCCTCCAGTCGCCCTGCCCGGGGGGGAAGGAAAGGGTGCAGTCTCAGCGTAGCCGGGGCCTCAAAAAATGAGCTGGAAAATGTCTTTTGAAATAGACTTTCTACAAAGAGGCCCGACCGAGTAGCGCCCTGCGGACGCTGGCGTGGAGGGGTTGCTGGCGGGAAGTTGGCCGTTGATCACCACCCTAAGGCCCTGTCTTGGGGGTGTCCGGGATGAGCGCAGTGGGGCCCCCGCGCACCCCCGGCTCCTCATTTGGGGGGGGGGGGGGGGAACCTCGGTCCCAAAACCCTTCAAAGGCTCCGGCGAAGTCCAAACCCCACACAAAGGTGTCCTTTCCCCTCTATCCCAGTGGTTCCAGGAAGCAATGAAGGAGGAGCAGGTCTGCAGCTGACCTCCCTCCCTGAAACCAAACGGCTTGGAGTTGAGGAGTGTGGCGTCCAAGAAGGTGTTGATCTTGCGGTGATGGGGGACTCCGGGTTTTTCCAACGTCTGAAAGGGAAATTGGCTAGTTCTTTGGGTCCCTTTGCGGGTTTTTTTTGTGGGGGCCACCACTCTTGCCTTTTTCCTTTGCGTGGCCCTTTGCACGAAAAAGAATTTTTTGTTGAAGATTATGGTGAGTGGTGGAGCGAGTTGGCCCACCCCTTTATGGTGAGGGCTGATGTTGTGGGGGCCCTTCCCCTTTTTGGGATCTATTTGCCGCACTGATGTTCTACTTCCTTATTGTTAACTGCGAGACTCTCCAGAAGGCCTGGTGAGGTTTTGGTACCTCGGGGGTCTCACTTGAGGGGCGGCACGACTTTTAAAGAAAAAGAGCTGCCAACAGCTCACCTTGTCCTTGTTGCGGACAGCCACTGACCCTTTGGTCTGATGACGGCGGAATGGTGTTGTCAGCAAAGGGGCCCTTTGCTGTGCTTCACTCCACACCACCACTCCTTACTATCCTGACGGGCCGCTGTATTTGGGCCTTTTAAATTTCCCTCTCCACGTTGTATGGCCTCTTTGGACCTGACACATGGTCTTGCAAGCTTCTTTCCGATTTTTTGTTGGTTGGGGAGGAGGGGGGACTTGTCCGCACCCAGCCCTTGCTCTTGTTGTCCGGCTCTCCTACCTGAAAACCAAACCAGGGCTCATCGGGGGGTTTTGGGGTTTTGTGGGTTTGGCTGGGTATAGGGTTTTTTTTCTGGGGGGATAGGAGGGGGTTGGTAAAGGTCTCCACTTGTGGTTAACGCCCCGTGGAGAAGCTCCGTCCACACAATGGATCCAAGTTTTCTTTTAGGCTGTCCAAACCCCCAGACCAAAGCCGTTGACTCGAGCAGTAGCCTCGTCGCGTACCACATGGTGCGATGTGTGAGTACGACAGAGTGGTTCCCTGATCCACCCTACCCCGGGGGGGGCGTGATCCTTCTTCTGGCAAATCTGTGTGACGGGGGCGAGGGAGGGGCCAAGATGTGGGTTGGAAGTTTACATGGTTGTTAAGCCGTTTCTCATTACAAAATTTTCGAAATGCCTCGCAACCGATCTGGTTTATGTCCCCTACAACAATGAGATGTTGCGTTTTGCTGGGAAAATGGGTGTCATGTTTGGGTGGGGGAAGTGGATGGAGTCATTTCCTCCCCTGTGGCGGTAGCAGACGCATAGTAGGATGGTTTTGTGGCGACTCGTCCACAGTCTGAAAACATCATCTCAGGGGCCCATACATTTTAACCTCGAGGGCTCTACAGCGAGACCCTCGCGGAAGCAGACGGCGATGCCCCCCAAGGGGCCGTGGGCACGGGTTTTTTGGGCCATCTTGAAAATCCCTGGATGTGTCCGAAGTTGGCAGGGATAGTAGGGTTCAGGAAGGGCTCGACCGTAGCAATCTCTCTCCTCTCTCTCTCTCTCTCTCTCTCTCCTCTCTTCTCCCCCCCCTCTCTCTCCTCTCTTCTCTCCCCCTCCCTCCTCCTCTCCTCTCTCTCTTTTCTTCTTCCTCTCTCTCTCCTCTCTCTCTCCTCTCTCTCTCTCTTTTTTTCTCTCTTCCCCCCTCTCTCTCTCTCCTCTTCTCCTCTTTCTCTCCCCTCTCCTCTCCCCTCTTTCTCTCTCTTCTCTCTCTTTTTTTTTTTTTTTTTTTTTTTTTAAACTACATATTACTAAAGCCCCAAAGTCACTGTCGTTGCTACCCACTTTAAGGCAAATTTTTCCCTAAATATAAAAAAAACCAAAAACCAAAAAAATAACATTATATCTATAGCCCTAAAATGTTTGTTGGGCGCTGTTGCTATCACTAGTTCACATATCACTAGCCTCACGGGGGGGGCTTTTGAAGTCTCCACCATTGGCCGCCAACTTTACACTTTGTGTGTTCATCCCTGATTGAGGGACAGCGGCCGTAAAATGTTCCCACCCGGAGACGCGGCCCACAATAGTGCTTGGTGTGGGGGCACGGGAAAGCGGCCCTCCACTGCATCACCACCCGGGAAGCCCTTCTCGTGCCTCGCGTGGCGTTCTCGGAGGGTTTCGTTACCCAGCCAGGGGTGGGACTCCCTGCACCCGTGCCTTGTGGAAAACCACAAGCGCCGGGGGCTCCCTGCGGTGTTCCGGATGAAGACCACCGGCTCGATCTGGGCTGGTGGGTCGGGGGGCTGGGGGGTCTGCAGCATCCACCATTCGCAGGGCTCTACGCTGGGGGCTGTCCAGCCCCCTAATGTGGGGATGCACACGACTCCAGGGGAGGGCGGGGGACTCTAAAAAAGGCCCTATCTGGGGCCCTTTTAGAGCAAGAAACTTCCCTCCACTATCGGAACTGGGACCCTTGCAGGGCAAGACCCCGTGCGAAACCTTTTTTACAATATGTTTGATTTGGGGGCCCTCAAACCTTAGCTCTCGGTCCACCCTACTCCCCGAACCTTGACGCTTCCTGGAGTGGGAAGGAACGCCACCAAACCGCAGCTCCCTTCCACTGCTGGCCCGGGAGCGGGGGACCGAGAAACCTCCATTGCCTGTGCTTTCCGGGCAAAATTCACCTGCCAAAGTGTACCCCCCCTCCTGTATAACACCAGCTGCTGATTGACCTCTCAGCAGCCGCCCCCTGTCATGTCCGGGGGGAGGAGCAGGAAAGAGACAGTCATCAGCGTAAGCCAGATGCTGGTACTGCTGGAGAAATCTCCCGTAGATTTCCCAGGACGGCCCCAGCACAGAGCCCTAGGGCTGATGCTTCCCCTGGTAGGGACTCAGAGGCCTGCCCGTTAACGACGACATGGAGGGTTTTCCTGCAGGTAGTTCCCCAGGAGCAGCAGGAGGTCACCCTGGATGCCTTTTGCTCGGAGTTTTTCGAGAAGGCCTCCCGTGCCACACCCTGTCAA
>JACEEZ010012908.1:192500-212500 GCA_016584305.1 Chionoecetes opilio
CGTGTGCGTGTGTGTGTGCGTTTTTGTGTGTGTTTGGTATCATCAGGTCTTGCCCATGCGAGGTGATGTGATCGTGTTTGCCCCCCCGGAGAGAGCTTGGAACTATAAAAGTAGAACGATCTATGGGTAAACCCCGGAACCCCACACACCACACACCATCCCCCCGCCCAAGGGGGACATAAAAACCCCCCGAAATTCTCAGTGAAAATCCCGGGGAAAAAGGGGGGAAAAAGGATCGAACGTCGACCACGAATTGGGAATGACGCTCTAAAAATTTCAAGGTTTAATCTAAACCACCAAGCCGTCAGGTGGCATCGAGGGGACCCAATGTGTTATTCAAAATAGCTGATTTTTGGGCCCCAGTACATCAAGGGTCCGTTTTCATATCGAATTTTATTTTGCTTCCCCTTTGGTTTTTCTAGTTTTGGGCCCAAACCCCAGTCTAATATTTGACTGGCCGAAAACCCAGGGAGGAAAGACACACCCCTGGACCGGGCAACACTTTTTTAGGTCCCCGCCGTTTGGGGCCAGCGCTGTGAGATTTGGTCCACAAAAATTCGCGGTTACGTTTGGGGTTTGAGTTTAAAGATACGGGTTTTTTTCCGCTTCTTGAGCTTTGTGTGGGAATTTCCCCCTGAGGGTTTTTTCGAGAAAATCATGTGGTTAGTTTCGGGGTACAGCCAAGCGAGAGCAGTCAGGCAGGGAGCGGATGCACCAAAAAACAGGAGGACTTATGAAAAAAAGCCCCCCGGAAAACCAGGGTTTTATCACTGATGGGGGACAGTGGGTTGGTTGAAGGAGACGCCCCTCTTTTTCCCCGCCCGGGATTTAATAACCCCCCGGATTCTCCCCGGGTTGTAACCCAGCGTGCTACCACCACTAACGGAGCACAATTGATTTTGGTGGGTTTGTGTGTGTGTGGGGTATGTCTGGGGGTTTTGTGTTGTTGTGTGTGTGTTTGTGTGTGGTGTGTGGTGTTGTGTGTGGTGTGGGGGTGTGGTTTTGTGGTGTGGGTGTTTTGTGTTGTGTGTGTGTGTGGGGTTGTGTGTGTGTGTGTGGGTTTTGTGTGTGTGGGTGTGTTGTGGTGTGTGGTGGTGTGGTGTGTTGTGTGTGTGTGTGTGTGTGTGTTGTTGGCTGTGCGTGCGTGGGGGTGCGTGCTGCGGCGTGCGTGCGGGCGTGCCTTTTGGGGCGTGCCCCTTGCGTGCGTGCGGCGTGGTTGCGTGGTGCGTGCGTGCTTTCGTGCGTGCGTGCGTGGGCGTGGTGCGTGGTGCGTGCGTGCCGTGCGTGCGTGGGGCTGCGTGCCCTGCGTGCGTGCGTGGGGTGGTGCGTGCGTGCGTTTCGTGCGTGCGTGGTGCGTCGTGCGTGGTGCGTGCGTGCGTGCGTGCGGCGTGCGTGGGCGTCGTGCGGGGGGCGTGCGTGGTGCTGCGTGCGGCGTGCGTGCGTGCGGGCGTGCGTGCGTGCGTGTGTGGTGGTGGTGTGTGTGTGTGTGTGTGTGTGGTGTGTGTGAGACAGAGGTACAGTTGACCCGGAATGGAAATGCTTGTGGGAGTGACCAAGGGATTAGCAGGACGATTAAGAACATTCCAACCCCTCATCCTGCCTTTCTGACTATCTACATGCGGAAAACAGCCACTTTTACAAAATATCCTCTTTCGCTCGCTGATTTTATATTTTTTTATATCCTTATCTATCAATTATTGATATCATTATCATTGTCAATAGCAATAATTAATGTCATTATTTTGAGAATGATAATTATAATAGTAATGATGATAATAATAGTAATAATAATAATTATATTCATAATCATATTAGGGATGATAACATTTATATCAAGACAACCAATTACTACCTTATTCATCATAACTATTATTTTAGAGTTTTGTTGTTATTACTATATCATTATTATTGTTTTACATCAATGCACACACAACCATAACTTTCATATCAACACTTTCCTTCCCTCCCTCCCTAATACGTGTGTGTGTATTCATCTAGTTGTATTCATCTAGTTGTATTTTACAAGGCCTGAACAAACTCGTATGGCCCGTTTCCATATCAACATTCTTATCATTCATCCTCGGTACTTAGTGCTGGGGGAGGCCATCACCCCGGGAGGTGGGTCACAACCCCCGGCTAACACCCGGTACCCATTCACTGATGGGTGGACAGGGGCTCGGGTCTTAAGAAGACCGCCCATTTATCTCCGCTCCGCCCGAGGGTCGATCCACCCCCACACACACAGTGTGTGTGTGTGTGTGTGTGTGTGTGTCTGTGTGTGTCTGTGTGTCTGTGTGTTGTGTGTGTGTGTGTGTGTGTGTGTGTGTGTGTGTGTGTATGTGTGTGTGTGTGTGTGTAGAAATATGAGGGATGAAAGGGTCTCACCATGACCTGACCACAGACTGTAGACCTGACCTTTCTACTTACTACCTCCCCTCCCCCCTTCCGTCCATCCACATCTGACACACACACATACACGCTCTCACACACACAAACACACACACACATATATATATACATATATATATAAAATATATATATATATATATAATTACTATATATAATATTATATATATCATATATATATATATATATTTTGTATCTCTCTCATTACTCTCTCTATCTACTCTATCTCTATCATCTATCCTTGTCTCTCTCTCTTCTCTCTCTCTCTCTCTCTCTCTCTCTCTCTCTCTCTCTCTCTCTCTCTCTCTCTCTCTCTCTGTTTCAAAGGAAACATTTCAACGATGCTCTTGATCGCATGGAGAAGAACTGTACGAAGGCTCAAGAAAGACAAGAAAAAAGAACTAATGAAGTCATCACCAGCTTGGAATACACACAAGGGAAACTGGATGAAGCTTTGACAAAACTGAAGCAGGCATCGGACGAGAGGAATGACTACGCACAACGGATTCAGGTACGGATTCAGGTACTTACTAAGGAGAACCAAGAGCTTCAGAAGCAGGATAACATCTACGAATCTCGAATGGACTACCTTGACGATCAAAGTCGACGTAATAACCTGCGTATTGTTGGTATCTCTGAGGAGCCAGGAGAAAATTGGGAGCAGTGCCAGAAGAAAATCACTAAGATCATAAAAGAACAATTGGACATTCCTGAAGTAAATATTGAGCGAGCACACCGTGTTGGGAAGTTCACCAGCCAGCGGTCGCGGGACATCGTTGCCAAGTTCGCTCGGTTCCCGGAGCGTGAGGCAGTATTCAGTGTAGCAAACTTAAGGGAACGAATATCTACCTCAATGAAGACTACTGCCCTGGAACAGTGGATGTTCGGCGTAAGCAAATGGATACCATGAGAGAAGCCAGAAAAAATGGGAAGCAAGCCTTCTTCAACTACCGCACCCTGGTTGTGAGAGATTTTAGCGGGGGTGAGAGAGGTGGGAGGGGCAGGCAGGCGGGTGAGGGACAGTTACCATCTACGCCCCGTATGCCGCAACGGACCTCCTACCCACACACCCCGTTGGGTTCTCCTACGCGTACTGCTACCACGACAACTGCCAGTGACACCACCACCAGTACTACAACAGCTATAACCACCACCCCCAGTATGACATGGAGTCGCACTTGCACTGGCTCGTGCCTCACCGGCAAGGAGTAGTGGCGATGAAGAGCTGCAGGGTGCTACAGCGCTATCTCAACGCCCCAAGAACCCGCAATCAGACAAGAGGCAACTGCGTGACAGGAGTCAAATCTACTTTCTACAAGTCTAATAAGTAAATACTAAAGCTACATCATTTAATCTTATACTGCATTAATTTTAAAGCATTATGTCTAATAATTATAATCATGTTTTACCTTTTTCTAATATCAACGATGTAGACTTTCACTTAATCTTGAATTTCAATCAAAGAGAGAATATTCCTTTAGAGATGCTCGAAAAGTTGTGCACGAATCCCTCTGAAGTTGAATATGACACTTATACAATTGATACTAACCCTGATAGTTTTCTACTTGAATATGTAATTACAAATTTCCTGGATGCAATTATTTCTTTTTAGATGTTAAATTACTTGCAATGCATAGTTTGCCTAAAGAAACATTTTCCATTATTTCTTACAATATCTGCAGCATTCCTTTACATTTGAATGAATTTATAGATGGATGCATCACTTCATTAGACCACTCTTTTGATGTTATTAGTTTGTGTGAGATGAGGCTCACACCTGATATACAACATTTGTATGATATTCCCCAATACACTATGTACTCTAACAGTCTTACTAGACAAAGTGGAGGACTTACATTATACCTGAAGACATGCTATGCAAGTTTTAAAAGAACTGATATGACTATGAAAAATGAATGCATGGAAACAATATTTGTAGAGGTGTGTGACCAGGTTCATGGTAACTTTACTGTTGGCAACATATATAGGAGACCCTATTCTGATGTTAGAGTATTCTTGATAAAGTTTGATGAAATGCTCACGAAAATAAGTAATGAAAATAAAATAGCATACATTTCTGGAGATTTTAATCCGATCTTTTAAAGTCGGACCAAAATAGGCCTGTATCTGAACTAATTAATATAAGTAATTCAAAGCATTTCTTTAACATAATTACAAAACCAACAAGAGTTACCAGTTCCACTGCAACTATTATTGGTCACATTTGGTCTAACAACATTAGGCGTAATATTTTATATGGAATTATTTATGACACTACGTCTGATCATTTTCCTGTATTTTCGATATTTCTATCTGAAGACTCAACAAACGATAGTGATCAGTCATTCAATATTTATTTTAGGAATTACTCTACTGAACAGATAGATGTCTTCAGAAAATGTTTAATTAATACTAATTGGGACTTAGTTTTTGCTTCAAAAAACTCAAATGTATGTTACAGTAATTTTCTAACTATTTTTCTGCCTTGTTTCAACAATCATTTCCCATTAATAACTAAAAAATGTAACTCCAAACATGTACGTAAACCATATATAACCCCAGATATAGTTAACATGATTAAAGAAAAAAATAGGGTCCAAAGGAAATATGCAAAACATCCCATTACGTATGGGGCAGTGTATCGCAGACTCCGCAACCAGGTAACCAGCAGAATAAACGCTGCACGAGCTACCTACTATCAAAATAAATTGTATGAAAATTCAGGCCAAATCAAAAACACTTGGAAAGTAATAAATGAAGTTTTAAACCGAAAAAAGAAATCAAAGCTTAGTGATATGTTCTTATTGAATGACCGTGAAATTACTGATCCTTGTGAAATAGCAAACAACTTCAATAATTATTTTGTGAGTATAGGAAGTAAACTAGCGGAGGATAGACAACAACAGTCAGATTTTCACGAATACTTACAAAATAGACAGATAGAAGCATTTGCAATTACCTCTGTTACAGAAAATGAAATTTTAGAAGTTATTAATACTCTCCATGACTCTTCACCGGGCTGTGACGGGGTACCTATGAAATTGATTAAGGAAATCGCAATTCTGTTATCTCCCATTTTTCTGCATGTAATTAATTCGTCTTTTGCAAGTGGTATATTTCCAGATGCAATGAAAGTTGCAAGAGTTACCCCAATATATAAGTCTGGAGATAGAAGAGAACTTAAGAACCACAGACCAATTTCAGTACTGAACTAATTTAGTAAAATTACTGAAAAATTAATGTGCATAAGAATATATAGCTTTTGTCAAACCCGCAATATATTAACAGAAGCACAGCATGGATTCAGACAGGGCAGATCCACAGAAACAGCACTTATCTCATTCACTAACGATACTTTGACATCTTTTGACAAAAGAAATTATATTGTAGCAACATTTTTAGACTTATCCAAGGCTTTTGACACAGTCGATCACCATATCCTATTAAACAAATTAGAGCATTACGGCATCAGAGGAGCAACGAACAGATGGTTTAATTCATATCTAAGTAATCGTAAGCAGTATGTCCAGTACAACAACATGTCTTCATCTACTCTAAACATTTCTTCTGGTGTGCCTCAAGGATCCATATTGGGACCCTTGCTTTTCCTTTTATATATTAACCATTACAAACTACACATATGAAAATTACAAACATACACATATAAAACCACCCTAACTACACTTTGATGTCACACACGTCAATAAAATAAAAATTTCACACATATAACAGTATAAATACAGCAATTCTAACAACTATTACATATTCCAACAGAAATAAACACAAACCATATTTGAGCAAATAACACATATAATAACATGAAATAAAAAGAAGTTAATAGACACAAATTCCTAGGATAGACAATCGATAATACACATACGGAAAACGGGACATAAAAACTAATAATAAAAGTAAATAAATGACTGGCATCTTGCACTCACAGTTCCTACAACACAGGACACTGGGAAAATATTAACACTCTATACCCAAATTATTATATTTGGGACTATAAGCAGGTTTTGGAGACATGTTTAAAATAGTCAAGTATATTTTTTAATCAAAAAGCATAATTTTGTGAACAATTACATGGAATAAAGACGTTGAACCTAACACTAACACCTGTTTTTTTAATGCCAATTACAAAAAAGTATTATAAATTATGCAACATTTATGACAAAAAGAGCCAAAATTTATATTTATGTAAATTTATCTTTGTATTTGGATTATTGTTAGTGCTCATACTTAATTTTTCTTTAGTGGTTCAACTACTTTTTTAAATAAGAGTGATTTATTGGCACGGCCCAAACTGGACATAATTAATGTTGGTGTAAACTAGACTGTGTTAGACATGTCCAGTGCCTCCCCTTTACAGTAGGGACATGTAGCTGCAGATCACTCATTTGTATTATTTATATAATTACGTTCTTTATGGAATTAATATTTTATTATCATAGTTACTACCTAGGATATTTTGTACCTAGATTCTTTTTTTCCATTTTTATTAAATTTCAATTTACTCAATTATGTATGTGTTTTATTTCTGTGAAAATCATGTAATTATGTTTTTAGATTTGTATGTTAATTTTATGTTTATCCATTTGTGTGTAAATTTAATTACTTCATTGTATGTTGAATGGGTAGTGGTATTCATATGGAGTGGTTGAGTATTTGCTCGTATGTTTGTTGTATTGATGTGCTAGAATTTGTAGTGTATCTACTCATGTGTATGTGTGCGTATTTGATCGTATGTGTTTGTGTATGTATACGTATTTAGTCGTATGTGTATTTGTATGTGTTTAATTAACTAGATATCTTCAAGTGTGTATATATAGGAGCCTTTTAAGAGAGTTTACTCTCAACAGGCTCAGCCAATTTTATATAATTATGCATTATGTTTTTATTACATGTATAACTAACTGTTTGGCTAAATAAATGTATAAATCTAAAAAAAATCTCTCTCTCTCTCTCTCTCTCTTCTCTCTCTCTCTCTCTCTCTCTCCTCTCTCTCTTCTCTTTTTGACGAGATTTACTCGATACACGCGCGCCAGAGCCGTTCAAGCCGGCTTGATGACGGATTGACCAGGGGGGAAGTTGGACAAGGGAGAAGTTGGACAAGGGACAAGTTGACTAGGTTACGCTTTGTACTGGTACCCATTTGACTGAGTATAATATGACTTGAGACCGAAATGCCTTGGGGAACATTTGACTTCATTAACAATTGCCTCAGTACCAATTGACATGTAGCCCGAAAAGTCTTGGGGAGGAAATTTTTGGGGATTATTTGATCTCAGTACCAATCGCTTGAGTACCAATTGACATTTATACTTTGAGAACCACTATATGTATATATATATATATATATATATATATATATATATATATATATAGTTGATTTTCTTAGTTGGTAGTACATCTTGATATTTCAGGGTGACAAAGACACTCGTCATACTTGGGGTTGTTTATGCGCAACGTTTCGCCAGAGGCACTTGGCATCATCAGGCTAAAAATAGTTAAAAATTTAATATATTACAATGCTAAAAAGCGAACATCTAAAAAAATATTATTTCTTAAGAAACAATAAAGTATTCCTATATTATCTAAAATTACTAACTAATAAATAAAATATAATTTGTACTCAACGGACCTTGGTATGTATGCTGTCTGAGTTGATAAAGGACTGAATGAACAATAGTTTCGTGGGTAACATTTCAGCTTGTGTGGGGCGATCGAACCGAGAGTCGGGCAATCGAAACAGTGATAGTCATTTGAGTATATGTAGTTGGTGTGAAGTGACTTGGTTATTAAGATCGCTATTATTTCTTAAGAAACAATAAAATATTCCTATATTATCTAAAATTACTAACTAATAAATAAAATATAATTTGTACTTAACGGACCTTGGTGTGTATGCTGTCTGAGTTGGTACAGGACTGAATGAACACTAGTTTCGTGGGTAACATTTCAGCTTGTGTGGGGCGATCGAACCGAGAGTCGGGCAATCGAAACAGTGATAGTCATTTGAGTATATGTAGTTGGTGTGAAGTGACTTGGTTATTAAGATCAGGGGACAGATGCTTGATGTGTATGGATTCTAATAATTTAGTGTCACTAGGGTAGTGTGCCTTGGATAGGATACTAAAGTCATTCATAGAAAAAGGGTGATCTAAAGCATGTGAGTGTGAGCGGATTGCAGATTGCGAAGGTGAAGAAATGGGTCGACCAGTACGTGCAGAAACACCTTTATGCTCAGAAAGCCTAAGGGTTAGATTCCTTGTCGTCTCGCCGACGTATCTAGCGTCGTATCCTATCCAAGGCACACTACCCTAGTGACACTAAATTATTAGAATCCATACACATCAAGCATCTGTCCCCTGATCTTAATAACCAAGTCACTTCACACCAACTACATATACTCAAATGACTATCACTGTTTCGATTGCCCGACTCTCGGTTCGATCGCCCCACACAAGCTGAAATGTTACCCACGAAACTTGTGTTCATTCAGTCCTCTACCAACTCAGACAGCATACAGACCAAGGTCCGTTAAGTACAAATTATATTTTATTTATTAGTTAGTAATTTTAGATAATATAGGAATATTTTATTGTTTCTTAAGAAATATTTTTTTAGATGTTCGCTTTTTAGCATTGCAATATATTAAATTCTTAACTATTTCTAGCCTGATGATGCCAAGTGACTTTGGCGAAACGCTGCGCATAAACAACCCCAAGTATGACGAGTGTCTTTGTCACCCTGAAATATCAAGATGTACTACCAACTAAGAAAATCAACTATATGTATATATATATATATATATATATATATATATATATATATATATATATTAATCTTAAGACCATTACTATAGAAATGTAAAAAATACATAAACTTTTAGTGATACAAAGGTTCTAGGGCCTAGGCAGACTCTTCACGTAAAGAGGCATCATTCTGCGGTCCAGCGTTCGATCTCCGGCCCCGCTCATTCCCGGGGATTTTTCCACTGACAAATTCGGCGGATTACTGTCCCCCTTGAGCAAGGGGATGGGTGTGTGTGGTGAGTGAGGTCCCACCATTACCCAAAGATTGGTAATAATGAGCTCCAAGCCTGCACCAAAAGGGTGAAACTTGTGATCGCAAGTCGTCTGACACGCCATGGGTGACGCCAAAACCATAGGTGAACCACGGGTGAATGATACACATACACACACACACACATACACACACACACACACACATATATATATATATATATATATATATATATATATATATATCCCAAAGAAAAGGAACGATTATAGTTCCCCTTCAAACTGGGTATTGTAGCTTGGCGCCAAAATTATTGATAGCGCTGTCTGCCAATCTTTGCTTCACCTCCTGTATCAAGCATAAAAGCATCCCCGAGCTCACGGAGGTTTGCGAACTTGCGGCTGTTGCCATAAGACTGCGAGGTGGTGCTATTAAACACTCCATGTCGCCATGAGCCAGATATCTGCGTGGTGAGGCAATGATGCACAGAATTAGTCATACATCACGTAACAACAGAAGGTTGTTGCAATCATTGCAGAATTTTAGTGTGACGTTGATGTGTATTTCAGGAGTTATATACGAGTAATTTGAGCATTATCGTGTCTCAGGCATCCTCCGCTTACGTCACGGCGATCTGAGCGCCGAATCACTGGCTTGTATTACGTACGTTCCCTTATTCTACCATTGCCCTAACCTTATATACTAATGCGTGATCTGAATGTGCCTGAGCTGATGTGCTGTCATGCTACACAAACGGTACTTTTATGCTGCCTTCTTGCATTGAGCGGCCAGAGCCTGTGCTTCGCGCACTGCCTCGGCTGTTCGAACCACCACGACTGAAGCGTCAGTGAAGCCCGCCGTCCCCCGCCGCCTCACTTGGCTTTCATCAGGGCGAGGTGTGTAGTGTGTTACTAACGTGTGTGTGTGTGTGTGTGTGTCGGTTGTCGGTTGTCCCCCAAATTGTAAACACAGCAGTGCAAGGAGCTCCGTGTTATTAAACTGTTATAGGGGCTAGAGACCTCCTAAGAAGCTCCAGTTTGCGTTAAAAACTAAGTAAGTTGCCTGTGCTCCCGTAGACAAGGAAATGGATATCAGGGGTAGCTGGACTTAGCCGCTGTAGTTTTGGAAAATTCAAGTAATCAGACTACAACCCCCCTTCGACCCTGTCCCGGATTTTGGCGCATTACATTGACCATGGTGTGACGTCATCATTAAGTGACGTCATATTTATTGCTAGTTACCGTGCAGCCTGCCCCTCTGTCCACCTCACCCTATTGCAAATATTAAAGTCACCGACATGGCAAAACGACTAGTGGAGTTGAAGAAGATGCAACGCACTCAGCTAGTAAGAATTAATAAAGAAAAGCTGATAGACACTATCTTAGCCGGTCAGGAGGAGGATGAAACACCGATGCTGAGGTCACTTGAGGAGAAGCTAAATGCTGTGATGACAGAAGTGACAGATTTGAGGAAGGTCATAACATCGCCTGGAAGTTTCGTCGCAAAGAACTTCGCTGAGCTGCACGAACGAGTAGACAAACAAAGCCGAAATTATCGCCAAGCAACAGCGCTTCTTGGAGATGCTGGACCGGAAGGATCGAGAGATGAATATGGTGGTGCTGGGGCTGCCAGAAAAGGGCGAAGCGCTGGACGGCGCCGCCACTGACGCCGACAAGCTGGACCGAGTTTGGGGCAAGATGGGCGTGGGCGGCGTGCAGTGTCAGCACTGCAGGCTCGGTGCGGCGCCTGACGGACACCGCCGCAACTGCCCCCTGCTGCTGACCATACGCGATCATGATACGCGGTCGCAGGTCCTCGCCAGTGCCAAACACCTCATGACATTCGGAGAGAAATACGCCAAGATCTATGTTAAGAAGGACGTACACCCGGGTGTCAGGAAGGAGTGGCAGCGACTACGCGAGGCCGAGGCCAGGGAAAAGAGAGGCCGGAGAACGTGGGCTGCGATATAAGGCTGGACACTCGGCAGCGCAAGCTTTACCGCGAAGGTGACGTCATCGATAGCTGGAACCCAACGTTTTTTCTAAATAGACCACAGTGTATAAGAGACATAAGAATAATATCATGGAATTTTTACCGTGTATGTACAAAGCTAGAAAAGTCAAATGTTTATAGTATGTTAAGTGAGTATGACATTATTGTATTGAGTGAAGTGAAGACAACTTTACCTGTCCGGTTGCCAGGATATGTGACCTACCGCGGAAAGTCAGTGGGCACAACAGACCGAGGTGGACTTATGGTGCTTGTTAAGAACAATAAGAGTGATTTTGTACATGACATTGATTTATATATAGTTGATCAAATATGGTTGCAGCTTGGTAATGTTGAGAAGGTGATGTTAGGTTTTTGCTATATCCCCACATATGACTCAATATTACTCCCACGATGCCTTTGCTGCAATCCAGGAAAAGATTATGCATAAATATATGAGGAACGGATACATTACGTATTATGGGTGACATGAATGTCAGGTTTGGGAAGGCGGTGTGAGACTTAGTACAGTTGTACGAGTTGCCTGGTATGAACATCTCCTACCAGAACATTGAGGACGATATAGGCCTGATGAATGATAATGCTAAATTTTTGTCATCCATTTGTTTATATAATAAGCTAGTAGTACTGAATAACCTGAAGACCCGAGACAAACATTTCATGAGTAGTAAAACTTACAGGAGGCGTGACACATGGGTTTCTGAGCTAGACACGTGTCTCCTGTCCCCCGAGTTAGTACAATATATTCATGAGTTTACAGTCATTAAGAGGACAGATCTCCCATCTGATCACGCCCCTATCAGCATAACAATTAGCCCTCCCGGGACGTGTCAGGGCAAAATTCTTGCCAGTGCCTCCATGTTGGGAGACCACGCAATGCTATATGGCAGCACCGTGAGGGGTTGCGTGACAAATAAGCCCATTAGATGTTTAAATATAGACAGAGATACATTTGTTGAGAATATTGAATTTGTGAGTATTCCTAATAACATTATAAATGATTATGTCAATGTCTATGGTAAGACTGTGTCTGACGTCATGTACGAGTGTGCGGAACCTAGCAAGTGTGCCCCGACACCAGGTGTAGGCCGGGGTGACCTGCTCTTGGGTAGGTGGGAAAGGCTGTTGGGTGACACCGATGATGCCAGGATATGAAAGGCTATCAGCTGGAAAGGGAATTTTGAGGAAAGCGAACGTGACAATGAAAATCATCCGAGTGACGAGGATTTAAAAAATTATTTTGAACGTGTGTTGAATCCCAATCCTGTACCTCCTCCCCTGTGTGTGAGCACTGATATGACAATACCAGTGCTGGATGACCCTATTTCTCCTGTAGAAGTTGAATTCCAAATTAAGAAACTGAGAGTGGATAAAGCGTGCGGGCCGGACGGGCTCAGTCCTGGTGTTCTAACCATGTTACCTGCCCAGTGGTTGTTGACCCTTACCTCAATGTTTAACACGGTGTTTTTGTCTGGCATGTACCCTGTGTCGTGAGTGAGAGCAAATGTTTTTTACAATTTTTAAAAGAGGGAATAGGTCGGATGCTGACAATTACAGAGGACTTAGTGTGATAAACTCACTTAGTAAATAATTCGACATGGTCCTTTGCTACAGATTAAACCAGTGATTCCGCCCATTCCGTGAGCAGGCCGGAGCCCAGAGTAAGCGTGGGTGTACATAACGCATCGTCTCGCTGCGGCTCCTCACCGACATGGCGCGTCGGAAAAAAACTTAAGATGTTTGTAACTTTTGTGGACTGCACAGTGGTAAAGCCTATGATATGGTCCCTCGTGTCAAATTATTCACTATCTTGAAGCGGCTTGCGTGTGGAATGTTAATGTTGACGGCACTTGTGGCCATGTACCGTGAGGTACTGTCAGGGATCGGCGGGGCCGTTATGACCGCAACCATCGGGGTCAGACAGGGCTCACCCATCTCCTGCTTCTTGCTTATAGTATTCATGAACGAGCTTATCAGAATGTTCAAGGAGAGGTGTGCGCCTGACAGGATCCTGGGCTGGTTACACACACTGGTGTTGATGGACGACACTGTATTGCTGGCTACGAGGAGGGAGGGAATGATCAACAAGGTCAGGTTATTGAAGGAGTTTTATAGTGAGCATGGGATGATCATTAATGAAAGTAAGACCAAATTTTTCGTGATTTGTGGTACGGAGGTTGACGCGGAGCCGCTGCGGGTGGTTGGGCTCGTTATTATTCCGTGCACGTCCTATATTTACGTCGGGTCGCCCTTCACCAGCGACGGCTCGGTGTCGTCCGCGCTCAGGGTGCATACCAAGAACAAGTTAGGTCATGTACTGAGGTTTGTGTCATTTGTTCATAAGAATAACGATGTACCGTTTGTGGTGAAGCGGAGGGTGTTTGATGCGGCGTTAATGTCTGCGTTACTGTATGGCTGCGAGTCATGGGTGGGAGCCGATTTAAAGCCAATTACAAAGTTGTACAATCGGGCACTCAAACAGTTGTTAGGTGTGAGAAAGTCAACCCCGAATGACGTGTGTTACGCTGAGATAGGATACCCTTCACTGCCGGACTTAGTCAGATTAAAGCAGCACAAATTGTAGTATAAGCTAGTTTTGGAAAGATCTCATATAACGGATGATCCATTAATGTTTTCTATAGAAATTGTCAATATAGCCAACACGGCAATGAACATAACTATTGCAGAGTTTATTGCTAACAACGTGCCCGACATGCATGACCTCTTGTTAAATGTGCATGAGCGCATCGCAGCTTCCAGTGGGTCAAGGTGCGCCGTGTACCGCAGCATAAACCCCGGCATTACAGTGCACAGTGTGTACAGGGACTGCCACAAGGTTGACGACCGATATAGGATCTCCTTAACTCGTTTCCGAGTTTCAGGTCATAGTTTGTGTGTTCAGACTGGAAGATGGAATAGGCGGGGGCGGGGCCGGTTCCCACTGGAGGAACGTATGTGTGTATGTGGCGATGTACAGACTGAGGAACATATTGTTGAGAATTGTCCTCTATCAAACAATATTAGGGAGACAGTAGGTTTGACTTGTCTAAAGGAGCTTTTTAACGGTAAATATATCCATTATGAATCTTGAAAATTATTCATGATATTTTGCACTTGTATGCGTAAGGTATGTGTGTCATGGATATTTCCTGACACTGTTCGTGCACCGATAAATGATGTTGTTTTTGTTTTAATATAATTATGTAGACTGCAGATTCATTGAATTATTTGTGTTGTTTATATTAGTACTAACAGTATGTATTGTTATAAGATTATGTGTTAATGTTAAGATTTATGTACACTGGTCAATAAATGATCTAATATAATCTAATCTGTGTGTGTGTGTGCCTTATCGTGATGATCTGGACCCTCTGTGGTGACGAGGGCAAACTATCCGTGATGTCCGTGATGACGTAAGGTAAGACTGTGCTATGTAGTATTTATTTATATATAAGAAGCTGCAGGAACGAGGAGGAGGGCAAAGGGTAGTGGGAGGCGGGGCGGGTGCTGTACCTGTGCAGGTAGCAACACGACGCGCCGCCCACCAAGCCACCGGAACGCAATTTATTTTTTTCTAGACAGGTTCGCAAACTTTCGCTTACGGTTAGGTTAGGTTAGGTAAATATTTGCAATGGTAACTCTGTGTGGAAATCACAATGAGAGTATTTTCAAGAAAATCCTGTGTTTAGTTTCGGAGCTACAGCCATGCGTAGAGGGCCGCCAAACTTTGCAAACACGTTAAGGAAAAAAAAAATCGCCGACGGGACACCGCGTCCATCTGTGACGTGTGTGATCTTTTAGACCGCTGTGTCTTTTTCATTGTTTCCAGGACTGTCACGCTCTCCGGCACTTCTGATCTTTGTACAGGAAACAGGAAAAAGGAGAAATAAAAGCGATAAACAAGGGAGGCTGGGCGAGTGTGGCGAGATAAGCGAGAGCGGGACACGGGAGATTGATGGGAGGGGGAGGTAAGAGGGAACGTGTGGGAGGCAGCAGAGTGGTGGGATGATGAGCCGTGATGATGGCAGGCACCTGGATCGCCTACCTGGTCTAATTAGGCACCGGCATCACCTGTGCGATGTAGGCTAAAGGTATTGTACTGTGGCCGGGACGAGCATCTGCCAGTTGAGTTATCACCATACCTCCTCCTCCTCCTCTTTCCTCCTCCTCCTCCTCCTCCTCCTCCTCCTCCTTCTTCTCCTCTTCTATTACCTTCATCCCCACCACCAACCTTTCCTCTTCCTCGTAAATATAATCCACGCACACACCATCACTATCACCACCGCCACGCACACATCACACACCACACCACCACCACCACCACCACCAGCACCACGTAAAGACAAGCCCCTCAGGCATTCGGGTCAGCTGCCAGGACTGCATCACGTCCACACCGCTGCCGCAGATTGGGCGGCTCGGGCTTAATATATCATTCATATCTCTCCACACATTTCGGAGCTGAAGTGGCCAACTTTTTCTGCCTAAACGACACCCCAAACTGAACCCCCAATGTTTATCGCGATCCTACTCACACCTTCACCCCCCAACCCCACCAACCAGCCCCACTACTCGTCCCCTCCTCCTCACATCACCCCTCCTCCCTCCCTCCCTCCCTCCCAAAGTTTTATACGTTTCCCCACCACTCCTATATCGCCCCCTCCCTCTCCTTCCCCCTTCCTCCCTCCTTCTAGCCCCCCCCCATCACACACAAGCCACCATTCCCAGACTGAGATTACACACACACACAGGAAGCAAAAATTAAAAATGTAGAAATGGAGACGGGATATACGAGTTTAGCTCAGGCCCTGTAATATATTACTAGATGAATACAACTAGATGAACACACACACACACACACACACACACACACACGCACACGCACACGCACACGCACGCACACGCACACGCACACGCACGCACACGCACACGCACACGCACACGTACACGCACACACACACACACACACACAACCTCTAACCAACCCACCTAATACACCTTGCTCCCGTTTTCTTCGCGGATCTTTACAGCGCACACTTTTTTATCTTTTTTTTACTCTTCACCTCCCGGCGGAGAAGTATTTAATTCTGATCCTCTTTAAGTATAGACCGCTCTTATTTATTGATGGGCCTACTTTTTTAGGGGGGATAGCGATGCCCGAGGAAGAAATTACACCATTGTGAACGTAAATATGGAGAGGAACACATTTTCTTATTATCCGTAGTTGTGGTGGTGGTGGTGATGATGGTGGTGGTTAGGGTGGTGGTGGAGGGGGTGTAGGTACTGATGATAGTGGTGGTGGTGGAGGTGGTGGTGGTGATGATGGTGGTGGTGGTGAATGGTGGTGGTGGTGATGGTGGTGGAGGTAATGGTAGTGGTGGTGGTGGTGGTGGTAGAGGTAGAGGTACGAGGTAGGTGGTAAGAGGTAGTGGTGGTGGTGATGGTGGTGGTGGTGGTGATGGTGGTGGTGGTGGAGGTAGTTGTGGTGGTGGTGGTGTTGGTGGTGGTGATAGTGGTGATGGTATAGTTGTTGTGGTGGTGGTGATGGTGGTGGTGGTGGTGGTGGTGGTGGTGGTGGTGGTAGTGGTGGGGGTGATGGTGGTGGTGGTGGTTATGGTGGTGGTGGTGGAGGTAGTGGTGGTGGTGGTGGTGGTGGTGGTAATTCCTCGCCTGCACTAAACGGCTCAAGACACAATGCAAATCACATGTTCCTTCGTAATAAGCTTAACCGAGGCTCTTTTTTTAACTGGTGCAGCCAAGGATATGAAACACACACACACACACACACACACACACGCACACACGCACACACGCACACACGCACACGCACACGCACACGCACACGCACACGCACACGCACACGCACACGCACACGCACACGCACACGCACACGCACACGCACACACATACACACACACACACTTGGGGTACTCCGTAGTGTAGTGGTTAGCACGCTTGGTTCACAACCGAGAAGTCCCGGGTTCGATCCCCGGGCGGAGCGGAAACATATAGGCTGTTTCCTTAAAACCCCAGCCCCTGTCCACCCAGCAGTAAATGGGTACCGGGTGTCAGCCGTGGGTTTGTGACCCCCCTCCCGGGGTGGTGGCTTCGGCCTACACTAACCACTAATGATGAATGATAAAAATGTTGATATGGAGACGGGGCAATTCGAGCGTTGCTCTGGCCCTGTAAAATACAACTAGATAAATACACACACACATGTTGCATTTTTTGGTTCAGTAAAATAATCTTCCTTTCCTCACAGGAATCGAGACGTGACTGTGTGTTTGATTTGTTCCTTGATAAGTTTGTTGGAGGATAAAAAAATGAGAGAACAGAAGAGAAGCGAAGGAAGGGGAGAAGTGAGGGGGTTCTCCAGTTTTCCCTTCCCTTCTCCCCCCCCTTTTATTATCTCTTATATACACCCACTCTATCTTCACTCTAACTTTCTTCAGCTTTCAAAAATGTATCTCTTTTTTCGCATTCTCGTTCTTTTTCGCGTTTCTTAACTCGTTGTTAATTCCTAACCCATTCTTAACTCTTTCTTCCAACTCATTCCTTCCTAATGTCCACTTTAAACCGTTCTTAGCTGTTCCTAACTTTTTCTTCCTCATTTACCTTTTTAACCCATTCCTAACTTCTCTTAGAATTGTACTGAACTAACTTACCTCTTCCTAACCCATTTTAACCTCAATCAAACCTTAAATACTCCGCCCTAGCCCTTCCTAACCTCTATCCAACCCTCTAACCCCTACCAAACCCTTCCTAACTCATTCCTAACTCATGTTCTTCCTTCCTAACTTACTCTAGCTCTCCATCGGGCTAGCTAGACAGATGATTAGTGTCTCTGTGTTTCCCAAACTTGATGTGCCGTGATCAATATTAACTAACCGGAGCCGTAACAATTTAATTCCGTCCATGTATAAGAGCTTAATCTCTCTCTCTCTCTCTCTCTCTCTCTCTCTCTCTCTCTCTCTCTCTCTCTCTCATCTCCTCTCTCTCTCTCTCTCTCTCTCTCTCTCTCTCTCCTCTCTCTCTCTCTCTCTCTCTCTCCCTGCTCTCTCTTCTCTCTCTCTCTCTCTCTCTCTCTTTTCTCTCTCTCCTCTCTCTCTCTCTCTCTCTCTCTCTCTCTCTCTCTCTCTCTCCTCTCTCTCTCTCTCTCTCTCTCTCTCTCTCTCTCTCTCTCTCTCTCTCTCTCTCTCTCTCTCTCTCTCTCTCTCTCTCTCTCTCTCTCTCTCTCTCGCTCTCTCTCTTCTGCTGTTCTGCTCTGCATGGTGGTGATGGTGGTGGTGATGCTACTACTACTACTACTACTACTACTACTACTACTACTACTACTACTACTACTACTACTACTACTACTGCTACTGCTACTACTACTACTACTACAACTACAAATACCACTACTACTACTACTATTACAATTATTATTACTACTACTCCTATTACTACAACAGCAGCCATTACTACCACTACTACTTATACTACTACAACAACAACCATTAATACCTCTACTACTTCTACTGTTGCTCTTACTGCTACTAGTAATAATGCTACAATTACTAAGACCACCACTAATACTATTTTTTTTTTTTTTTTTTTTTTTTTTTAATATTGCACTTCCATTGTAGGAAGGCACGGGCTTTCTAAGAGCCCATCAGTGTTAAGCAGCTAGATGTCACAGTAGTTAGCGGGGTGGAGGGCATGAGGCGACGGCTTCAGCAAGGACATTTAGGGGGACAGCACCAGGATTCAGGCTACCATTTCGACTTCCCTTGGGTAAGTTGTGTGACGGTAGAGGCGCAGCCGGGTATTAGAAGGGCAGTGCAGGACATAGTGTAGTAATTGTGATTCTTCCACCTCTAGGCAATGTTCGCATGGATTGGGCGCTTCATTCATAATTTGGGTTGTTCCGAAGTAGCCCAGGCGAAGGCGATGCAGGTTGGTGGTTGGTTGAGGCGGGAAGAATCGTTCTAATCGAGTGACTGTTGCATACCACATAGCGTAGACTGAACCCTCTGCGAGATGGTCTTCAAAGGCAGCCTTGTCAAGTCTCTTCACTGCAGCAGACACACGAGACTTGATGAGTGAGAGGCTGGGGGAGACCCGGACAGAGACAGGCTTGTTGGTGGCGGCATGTTGAGCAGCTTGGTTCGCGCGCTCATTATCCGCGATCCCTACATGCCCTGGGACCCAGTGAAGGGTGATGTTGTTATTTTGAGCTGCAAGGCGTACTATATGTATACTATTACTACTACAACAACGACTACTTGTACTAAGTCTTGTACGTTTATCACTCTAGTAGGCAACTAATAACCGATGAAATGAACACTAGATTAACATGTAATTATCAAAATGAACCGGAATTAAAGATAGAGAGATAGCTCAGTTCTTTCACACTTTCAGTCACTTTTTTTCACTCACTTTCTTTCACTTCTTCTTTCACTTTCACCCTTTCACACTTGCACTCTCACGCATTCACTTTTCCTTTCTTTCACCTCCACACGCACAACATTTTACTTCATCTGTAGTTTATCTTCATTTAAACTTCGTTCAAATGA
>JACEEZ010012909.1:0-11170 GCA_016584305.1 Chionoecetes opilio
CACCCCCCTTTTTTTGTGGCCATTAAGATGTCCCCTTTTACCCCTCCCCCATCATCCCCCCCCATCACCATCACCCCCCACCATTACTCATCCCACCCCCCCATACACCCTTCCATTACTCATCCCCCCCCCCATCACCATCACCCCCCACCCTACTTTTGATACAAAGCAATTCTTCTGAACAGGAAATTTTTTTGATCACAAACTTTAACTACACCCCATGTTTTTTGACGAATTTAAAATTCCAATAATGAATTTTTGACATTTAATTTTCACATTTTATTTCACAACTTGACATTAAAAAGATAAAAAAGTGCAATTTTTCAGTGTGTGGGGTGTGGGGGGAGGGTAATGGGAAAGTGAATGGGTGTGGTGTGGGGTAAGGGTTTGAGTGAAGGGGTGGGGGTTTATGGGGAGGGGTGAGGAAGGGGTGTGGGGGAGGGTAATGGGTGAGTGAATGGGTGTGGGGGAGGGTATGGGTGAGTGAGTGGGGGGGGGGAAGAGGGAACGCGTGTGGGAAAGGTTTTGGGAAAAATGGGGTGGGTGAGGGTTTAATGGGTGAGTGGGGGAATTTCCTTCCCTTTTTGATTCCTTATTTTTTCCTCGTCAGTTCCCTCTTGTAAGCCCTTTACGGGAGATGATAGTATGAGAATTATTATTAAAAAATTCCCGAGCTATGTTTTCAGTAGGAAATTTTTTTTCCTATGTTCACGGGGACTCACCCCCTGCTTCTTTACCACCTTTTTGTTTATCTTCTATCCTTCTTCCGCCTTTTTCTTTCCCCCCCCCTTTTTTCCCCCCTCTCCTCCCTCCTGCGTATGCGAGTCCAAATTCGGGGATAATTTTATTCTGCGACAGTGATAATAATGAGTCAGTTTTTTTTACTTTTGCCAGCCATCTGGTAAACCCAAGGGAAACTCCCCCAGAGCCCTTAACGCCTTTCAAAAATCCCTATGTTTTGGTTTGGGGATATATGCGTTGTAGTAAGGCCCCCCGCTAAAATTAAACCAAAACCAAAAATCTAAGCAAGTCTAAATCCCACCACTCAAAAAGGGTTTCGGGGGGTCGACATTACATATAAAACCATCCTTTTTAAATTTTAGGTTAAAAATATTAAACTTCTACATCAAAGAAACTGGTGGTATTAGGGCGTCTTTTTGAGGTACGGGGTTTTTCATATTTAAATAGTTATTTCGGGATTATAATTTTTTCATCGAAGTCACGGGAGACTTTCCCAAAAAAAGTTCCATTTTGGTGCGGGGAAACCCACGAGGCCCCCAAAGAGCATTCTTCTTCGCGTCGTTGCAGGTAAGACCTTTGTACCCAACTCCCCGTGTTTTTCTCTCTTAGATATTATATCTAATATTTCATATATATAATAGGACAGTTTAGGTCACTAAAGGGATGATGTTCCGTCCACCTTATAAGGGATTAACGAGATTTGTCTCTTCGCGTCGTTGCAGGCTGCCCTGTTCCCCTTTAGAAAGCCACATTGGGGCTTACGTAACACACACACAACACTTTCTCGCCATATTCTTTTCCCACTAGTACCTTCTTTCCCGGGGTGATTTATAAATATTAAGTTTATGTTACCTAATGTAGGGAATGCCCTGAAGAAATTTAGGAAGGAGGGTTTTTTGCTCAGAAGAGTTTTTCTCACACTAAGGGGGATTTTCCCAGGTCAGGGCGTGAAGTCGATTTCTTTTGTAGAGTAGAGTTTTTCGAATAGTGTTTTAACCCCGATATGTGAAGATGATTCAAGGAGAATTACCCTGTTTCAAAAATAAATAGGGTTCATTTACAAAAAATAGTTCTTGTGATTAGAAAAACCCCGGTGATTTTTTTGAGTTTGGAAAAAAAATTCCCCACACTTCCAAAAAGTTCCGCCCTTTTTCAGGTATAATCCCCAGTACCGACCACGACACCAAATCAATCTAATATTAAATTTAAACTAACGTGCACCCGGAGTAATCATAGCGAAATACCCTCAGGGCTGGGGGCAGCAAAACCCTTTCCCCTTAAGTTAACCCCCCCCAGTACTCCCCGTAGTGAGAAGTGGCACACTACAATCAGATTAATCAAAGACTAATTAAACCTTTCCCTTTAGTTGTAAATTTTACAAATCATCCCCAAAATTATCATTCAAGAACGTTTACGAGTTATAATACCCCAGACCAGTACCCCAAAATTCCATCCAACACATTTGACCTTTATCCCTCCAATTTTTTCTTTCTCCTTTTTCCCCCTTTCCTTCCACTAATCCTTTCCTCCTCTCCCCACCTTTCCCTTATCACCCCATCACACCAAAAGGAGATGAATTCCCCTCTTTTGACGAGCGAATGCAGAGGGGCCCCTTTTGCCGCTAGGATCGCTGCCGTCCAGGGAAAACAAAATGGCGCGCCATGTTAAACCCGAGGACCCTCTGGTAGAAGCTCTCTGGGCTGAGGGAGTCAGGGGCAGGGTTGTGAACTTTTGTAGCCCCATTAGCGTACCGAGCCCCCAAAATTATCGTATTTTTTAGGTAGATTATCGTACAACCTTGCTAAAAAATATATCAGTAGAAACATATAGGTACATCTTGAATTCAGCATTCCACATATAAAAAATTTTTTTTTTCACCAAAATATATAATAATCCAATCTGAATAAAATTCCATGTTGATTTTTTTTTTCCAAAATAAAGAAATTAAAAAAAAACAAAAAAATTTAGTAAATAAAATTACTCAAAATAAGCGAAAAATCGGGACTTACTAGCTATCACCTCAAAAGAAAAGGGGAAATTTTCCTGTTCCTCCTCTTTTTTTTTACCCCTTTTCAGCTGGCGCTTTTAATGATAGTGGGGAGCCCGTCATTGGGCATCGATTTATCAGATCAGGTACCGATGAAAGAAAACACAATCACCTTTTCCCTTTTCCCTTTTTCCCCTTTTAAACCCCAAAAAGTATTCATTTTTTTAAAGAAATATTGAAAATTGAAAAAAAAGGGGGAAGGGTCCCCAAAAGAGTGTAACTTCCGCAAAAACCCCAAACAAAATTTCCCGTACTCTAAATCTTGCACCCCGGGTTATCCAACCAAAGCCGAGAGAGCCCCCTTACCCTTAAATCACAACTAGGTAAATACCCACCCCCGCACACCCCCCAAAACACACCCCACACCCCACACACCACCCCAAAACACCCCACACACACACACACACACACACAGTCACCAAACACACCCCCCACACACTATTTTCCCTTTTGATACTTTTTCAGGAGCAAAGAGAGAACTGGGAACCACTTTTCGGGGCCCCAGGAAAAACACATTTTGGCTCGCCCTTTGAAAATATGGGGTCTAGTGGGGGTTTCCCACTTCCCCCCCCTCCCCGTGCCCCGTCACCCAAATCACGGGCCGATCCTGGGGGGTGGGGGAAGTGTGTGGGGGTTTTCAGCCAATCAGCCCCCGGGGTTTTTGGTTGTCGTGGAGTCTAGAATTTTAAATAAAAAAATTCAGATTAAATAAAAAAAATTTAAAAATTAAATAAAGGGTTTCCCTTTCTTTTTTCTATATTTTTGGTTTTGAAATGTTTAATTTGGTCTTTGAAACCCTTTACGTAATATTTGGTTTATGTTTTATTCATTTGGGATTTGGGGGGAATTTTTATTTTTTGATGTTTCGGAATTATGACTTTTTTTGCACTTTCAAATTTTTTTTGTGTGATTGTAACTTTTTTTTCTCCTTTTTTATTTATTTTCTGCTTATGGAAGTGGTGTTTACTTTTTCAACTCATTTACCCCAAACAGCACAGAACAGACCCCAGACAGGACCCCGGGACTCCGACTCCGACCCCGACTCCGATCCAAACTCCGACTCCGCCCTCCGATCCGCCCTCCGATCCGACTCCGACCCCGGACCCCGATTTCCAAAATCCGACACAGACACAGACACAGACACGGGACACAGCCCACAGACACAAAACACACCACACACACACACCCCCACACACACCCACACACCAGAAAACACACACACCAAAACACACACACACAAACTTTCCCCTACGGCTTAGAAAAAAAAAAAGATAAATAAAAAAAAAATAAGGATTTTTTCTGCCCCCCACCCCTTCTTCCTTTTAAACATAATATTATAATAAATATAAAATTAAAACCCTCTAAAAACCCTTTAACTATTATTATCCCTTTTAAATTTCACACTTATAAAGAAAAAAGGGTCCACAAATTTACTAACAAGGGGAATCCCCTTTTTGGGAGAATATCAGTGGGACATATACATTTATAAAAAAAATTATATTTCTTGATGAAGTAAAAGTTTTGATGAAATTTATATACCTTTTAAAATTTTCCTTATATTTTTCAGAACAAAATTTAAAACTTTTCCTTTTTCATTCTTTAAATTCTTTTTTTCACCGGGTTTTTGAAAATACAGTATATACTTTTGTTTAAAATTTAATAATTTCTTTGTTTTTAATCCCTTTTTCAAATGCCTTACAGAATTTTATCCTTTAAGAACACAAACAAAAAATTTCCATTTTTTTTTTCCCTCTTAGGTTTTTCAGCTTATTTTTTCCCAGCTTAAAAATTTATTATGATGACTTAATTGGCTTAGTATTTAGTGAAAAATAATATTACCTTTACTCTCGATTCAGTTAATATCCCAGTTTGAATTTCATTTAAATATGTAATTTAAATTTTGGGCAAATTTTTAATTGAGAAAAACATTTTTTTAAACCCTTTATATTCTGGGTCGGGTTTAATTTTCCCCAGTTTTAAAGATAATATGATGATTTAAATTTGGGTTAATTTTTTTTTGGGGAGAATATCATTTTATACCTTTCCCCTTTCATTTTTAATTTATACTTAGCTTAAAGTTAATAAGTTTTTTAAATTTAAAACGTTAAAAATTAAAAGAAAACATTAAAATGGAGTCATATCCAAATATGTAGGCAACGTAGGGTTTTATTTTTTATTTTTTTGGTTCTATACCTTGGGCCAAAAAAAAAGTATCATTATTATTTTTATTTTTATTTTTATTATTATTATTATTAAAATTTATTTTTAAATTATTATTTTTATTTATTATTTTTATTAGTAGTAGTAGTAGTATAGTAGTAGTAGTAGGGTAGTAGTGGGTGTGGGAGTAGTAGTATTTAGTAGTAGTAGTAGTAGTAGTATATTTAGTTGTAGTAGTAGTAAAAAATTATACCCCCAAACTACCACCACCACACAACCAAAAAACCAAAAACCACAACAAACAACCACAACTCCCAACCCCCACTAAAACCCACAACCAAAAACCACCACTAAAACCCAAAAACAAAAACCCCCCCCCCCCTTACCCCTTTACCTCAAAAACTTCAACAACAATTATAGGCGTGGGAGAGGCGGGAGAAAATCTATGGGGCGAGGCACCCACTCTCACCCCCTGTAGCCCCCCACCCCCCCCGCCCCCCGGAGGAGGCGGACGGGGGGGGGGAAAGGGGGGCCCTTTTGCCAGGACCCCCCCCCCCCACCCCCCCCGCGGTTAAAGTGATCTAGGGGAAACCCCAAAAAAGAAGAGGTTATATGGGAATACAAAAAATTTTGACAGTTAAAAATTTGGGGGTGGGTTGGAGGGGGGGAGGAGGGGAAGGGGGGGCTTAGGGGGGAGGAGGAGGAGGAGGAGGAGGGGGAAAGGGAAGGGGAGGGGGGAAAAACAAAGGAATAAAAAAGGAAACACAAACAGGCCCAAAAACCGATAGGCCCTTTAAAAGGGCTGTTTGCTTTAAGGCATTTACAAAAACTAGATAATAAGGAAAAAGGGGATGGGAAAAAGAAGGCCCCTCCCCACCCACCCATCCCTCCAGCCAAAAGCGGGCCCCGGAAAAAAAAAGTGATACCAGCAATATAGAAAAACTGAAATGGAATTTTTTGGGGAAAGGGTTGAAAGCGGAATCTATGGTAACTACAAATATTTGGGGGGGTTTGGGGTTTAGTGCTTGATGGAAGGTAAATGTTGGTTTTTTTGAAATCCTTGTGAACACAGGGGTGGAGGTTAAAGGGTGGTCGGAAACCCCTTGCCTGGCGTTTTCGGGGAGCAGCATCAATAAGGGCCCCCAAGCTCCTTTCAATCCACTGCGGATTGGTACTTCCATGTGGGGACCCCGTAAAATTAAATTTCCTTTCCCCCCCCAAAAAGGGCCCCCCCCGTCCCGGCCCAAACCCGAGGTGGTCATAACTTTTCAGGCCCCAAACCCTGAACCACAGCCGTAACGGGTTCGAGAGTAGAGGGGAAAACCTTTAAAACTCGGGGTATTTTTGGGTTTTATGGGGTTTCAATTTTTAGTGGGGTTTGGGGGGCCCTAAAGTGGGGAAATTTTCAAGGGTGGGCGGTGGGCCTTTGCCTGGCGCTTTTTTTGGGGGGCCCGCAGTCAATCAGGCCCACCCTCCGTTTCAATCCACTGGGGTATTTGCATTTTTCCAAAAGTGGGGCGCCGGCATTTCAATGCCCCCCCAGCAGGGGACCCCTGGTATATAAAATCCCGATGGTGGTCACAACTGACGGGGCCCCTTTACTGAACCCCCACCCCGTCACAGGTAAAAAGGTTTTTAGTAGGGGGACCTTTATGGGGGCTGTTGGGGACGTGGGGAAAGGGGTTGTTGGGGGACGCGACTCCCCATTCTTTTTACGCAATGGGGAGTAAGTAAGAAAGAAAAGTAAGACCCCCCCCCCCGAGAAAATTATTTTTCCCGAGATAAACAGGAAAAACCGGGGATTTATATGAAATTTTTACGAGGCGATTTTTAAAGATTCTTTTGTTTTTGATTTTAATACTTTCTGAGGGCAGCCCTTTCCAAAACTTTTACAACACGGTTTGTGAAAAAGGGAATTTGCTTCGCCGTTACAAACCTTTTCCTGCTTTTTTTCAAATCCTTTTGGTTCTGGGTTGAGTTTGGGAACCGGTCTAGCTTTTGAAAAGTTTTTTCTGGGACACTTTTCGAAAACCTTTAAAATTTTTTTAAAGACTTCGATGAGGTCACCTCTTACCCTTCGTTTTGTTAGTGGGAATAATTTAAGTTTTAAACCCGTTTTTGTACGATTTATTCCCGCAATCTAGGTATTTTTTGGTTACTCTGCGCTGTATTTTTTTTAGTTTATCTATGTCCTTTTTATAATAAGGTGACCAGAAATACCCCACAGTATTCTAGAGGGGAAATTAAAAGCGAGTTAAAAAAAAAGGAGTATACCTTTTTTAGGGGTTTTAAAATGAAAAATTTGTCCAAAAAAGCCAAAAAAAAATTTTTTCGCAGGGTTTTTTAAAAATATACCCTTTTGGTTTTTTTCGGTTTTAGATCTTTCGAGTTATACCCTAAATCTTTTTCTTTTTCAACACTGTTAGTTGGGAAACGTTTATCAAAGTAACTTGTAGAGGGTTGTTTTTACCGAATTTTAGTACATGACATTTGTCAAGGTTTAAATTTTTTTGCCATGTTTTTTACCCCTTCGGTTTGCGGTTTTAATCGTTTTTTAGGGGTGGCGCTGGATTCTGTAGAGGCTAAGTTTGTGATTTTTTGGGGTTTAAACAGCAAATTTCGATATCCTGCTGTGATTCCCCCGTCAAAAGTCATTATGTATATTAAGAACGGGAAAGGGCCCAGAAAACGGGTCCTTGAGGGGAAAAACCAAATATTTTTCAATTTTGGGGGGAGGGGGAGGGAGGAGGAGGAGGAGGGGAGGAGGAGGAGGAGGGGAGGAGGAGGATTACTAGGATTTTTTCATAGGAGTAACAGACACCAGGAGAACCCATTGGCCATAGCGAGGGTACTGCTGAACAAATACTTTTAAACTAAACAACTAATTTTAAGGAAAAAAGGGGAAAAGGGTTTCCAGTCCCTAAAGAGGATAAAGGGAAAATGGAAATTTTATAGGGCAGGGGAAAGATAGGATTATGAAAAATTTCAAAATACAAATACCCCTACCACAAAACTAACGATACGGGGGGAAACCCGTACGAATTCGCCCCTATCAATAAACCCCTTTTCCTTTTCAGTGCGCGTCAAGTCTGTTTTTGGGAAAGTAGTTATTTTGTGGCTCCCACAACATTTTCTGGTAAAAATTTTTCCATCCCATCAAGGGCTCTAAAAATTGAAATAATATTTTGGAGATGGTGATCAACGTTTACCGTTTAGTTTTAAAACCCCTTATTTCTTGGGTTTTCACTTTAGTTTAAAGTGAATAGGTCCTTGATTAATGACATCAAAAAACCTTTTTTTTTGGGGGTTTTTTTAAAAAAAAAAGGTTTTTTATCAATCCCCCCGGATTCTACGATCCTTTTAAAGGGAAAAAATTAAGTTCCGCGTCTCTCTTCCCTAAGATGAACGCAGAGAGGAATTTTTGGGTTTCTCTTCTTTGCACTGATTCTTTAAATTTTGGGTTTATCTTTTACGGGAAAAAGGGGACCAGAATTGAAAAGGCATATTCCAAAATGCGGGCCTAACCAAGGAAGGTATTTTAATTTTGTCATTACTTTTGGGGTTTAAAGTTCAAAGTTTGTTTAATAAAAACCCAACAATTTATTTGCCTTTTTTCTGGAAACCCAAGGGAAGCGAAAAGGTTTTTAGATAAATTCTGATGAGGAACCTAGATCTTTCCTGCTGTACTTCAGTTTAAAAAGATTTTTTTTGGGATTTGATGTTATTTTTTGGGTTATCGTTGCCTATATTTCCTTACTTTTCATAATTTGGAATTGAATTTTAATAGCCATTATCATCCAATCTGTAGTTTTTCGAGACCCCTTTGGGATTAGTTCCCAGTTTTCTCTTTGGGATATGTTTACCGCCTAAAATTTGGGGTTTTATCTGCAAATTTTATATTTTTGATACAAAAAACGCAGGGCCAGACGGTTAAAATTATCAGAAAAAAGGGGTTTGGACCCAAGGGCCCAGCCCCGAGGCACCCCACTAGTGACATCTAACCAACCCGATGCCTCACCAATTTTTTACTACCCGGGGTTTTTTAAGATTTTTAAAGCCAATCGCCGAGAGGAGGGGGAGGGGAGGGGGGGGAGGAGGAAGGGGGGGAGGAGGAGGAGGGGAAAAAGGGGGAAAGGGGAGGAGGAGGGGAGGGGGGGGGGGAGGAGGAGGAGGGTAGAGGATGAAAAAGGGAAAGGAGGGTGAAAAGTAGGAAAAGAGGAGAAAGTAGGAAAAGTAGGGAGAAAGAGGGTATGTTTTGGGGGAGGGGGGGAGGGAGGGCGAGGAGGAGGAGGAGGAGGAGGAGGAGGAGGAGGGGGGGAGGAGGAGGGGGAGTTGGGGGGTGGTGGGAAAAGGGGGGAGGGAGGAGGAGGAGGAGGGGGAAGGAGGAGGAGGAGGAGGGGGGGAGGGGGAGGAAATCAACCCCAATCTTTTTAGCAAAATTTCATTTCTTTTCTTGTCACTTCTGAAGGATAGGGAAAAGAGAGAAAAAGGGGGGGAGGGGGAAGGGTAGAAATTGAGATAAAAGATAGAGAGAGAGGGAAAAAAAAAAGAGAATATAACTTTTTCCCCTTTCTTTTCCCTTTTATCTGTTTTTTACCCGCTTTTCTCTTTATTTCTTTGATCATCAAAAATTCTAACATTTTTTTCATCCTTATTATAAAAATATATGAAAATTTCCCGCTTCCCCTTTCCACACCACCCTTTTTAATATATTCAAAAGAAACCCCCTTTTCGGTTTAATTAAAAATATAAAATATATATAACCCATATACCATATGGTTTTTTTACCATAGGTACAATAAAAAATTATGATCAAAAAAAACAATAAAAAAAAAAACATTTGGTTTCACGAAAACAAAAACCTAATTTCCGCCAAAAGAGCTACCACGCCCTTTTTATTAGGGCCGCCAGGCCCGTAGTTCCGCCCACCGCCTCCCCATTGGTCCGGCACGTAACAACAACACACCAAAACAAAACATTAAAAAAATCTATCCTATTTCCTCCTAAATATACTGCAAATTTTTCCTATTTGTTATATTAGGAGAAAGGATTTATATTTAGTAGTCAACAATTCAATCATTGGGGAATACGCCGGGGGGCGCGTCGCCCTCGCCCACCTACGACGCCACTCCCGGGGGTCACTCACCCGGCGCGAGTTCCATGCAAGCTCCTTTCCCATACCAAGCAGCTCTCGACAAGAAACATCAACTTGCCCCAGCCACGAGCCTTGTGGGCGCCCCATTGGCCTCCTCCACGCCGGATTGTCTCTTTCAGATACAACCCGATGGGAAGGATCGGTTTCAGGGGTAGCGTGCCACATGCCCATATAGCCGAAGTTGGCGCTGACGGACTATGCAGGAATAGGCCTCGATTCAGTCTCACGGTGCAATCGCTGATTGACACGTAATCATCCAGCGATACCCCATGATTCTGCGAAGACACTTATTACCAAAGGCATTGATTCGTCTCTTCAAGTCACTATTTAGTGTCCATGTCTCACAATCATAGAGTAAGACAGGGATCACAAGCGATTTGAAAATCGATCCGGATCTTTGTCCTCCTGCACAGGTACCGACAACCCAAATACTCCCGATGAGCGAGTCCATAGCACCGTGGGCTATGCCAATCCGCCGTAAGACTTCTTGACGTGACCCGCCGTCATTATGGACTGCGCTACCAAGGTATGTAAAAACTTTCCAAGATCTCAATGTCCTCGCCACACGCATGAATAGACTGTACTGCTTCATCTAGTAAGTCTCCAAACACCTGGACCTTGGTCTTGAGCCAGGAGACCTCAAGTCCAAAAGGCTTTGCCTCCTCGTGCAGCGCCTCGAGAGCCATCACCAGGACCTCCAGCGACTCAGCAAAGATTACTGCATCATCGGCAAAAACAAGATCAGTGATCTTGGTGTTGCCAACGGATGCTCCACAATCACTTGATCTACAACCTTGTCCAATACCCAGTCCATACAAGCGTTGAAAAGTGATGGGGCAAGGGACGCACCTTGCCTCACTCCTGTATTCACAGGAAAGAAGCCGGATACACCTGCCCCACACTTCACAGCACTCTCAGTCCCAGAATACAGACCAGTTATCAAACCAATAGTCCTTGCAGAATCCCTCGAAGTCGCAGAAGATCCCCAGAGGACTCACGATACACTGAGTCAAACGCCTTCTTGAGATCAACATAGGCTGCAAGCATCCCCTGCGAAATCACTTCCC